>JAQZBX010042685.1:0-21921 GCA_029593785.1 Cabassous unicinctus
TACGTTCGTTTTAATGGCAAGGAAGCGAACAACAGAGAAGGGTGACTACTTGCCCAAGGCCACACACCGATAAAAGGCAGCAAAAGAACTAGAACTCAGAGCTGCTAATGCCCAAGTCCAGTACCAAGGAATGTCTACCACATTATACTGTATCTCCAGGTTCCACAGAATCTTGTAACAGCTGGAGAAGGCCTGGATATGAGTGAATGAAAATGTGACCGAGGTTACCTTGCCTTTGAATACAGTTACTATATAGTACACAGTATGTACTATTGTTTATATCATGTCATACTATAGTTCTTCTGATTATATTTCCACCTCAATCATTTGGAAATAAATAGGGAAGCCTGAAGATTCTCAGATATTACAGAGAAGACTAGAACAGTAGATAAGTGTAATCAGTATCTCATAGCACAGCCCTTCCTTGCCTACCTAGCTAGAAATTCCCTTCATTAGAATCACTAATGACTCAACCAAAAAAGACCCCAGCACTATCTCCAGAAAGACACAATGAAATTCCCATTACCTGGGAGCCTCTTCCATTAGCATCAATTAGTTCATCAGATTAACTAGTTACTACCTTGGGCCCAGAGGAGGATGAGATACAAGACAAGCATTTTACCCTGAACAGAAGTGACTGGGAAAGGAAGGACATCTAGAGGCACTTGGTCACCTATAGAAATGGGATGGCTAGGGTTAGCACTAGGAAAAGGAAGGGGCTTTATAATAATTATACCTTCCCCAGAAGGTATGTCAGACTTTATGTCAGACCACTAAACATGTCAGATCACTAAAATCTATTAATTTGAGTACACAAAATAAAAACCAACAACACTGAATTTTAGAACACAAAAACAAATTGGGGATTAAAAACATATTAATGGATACTTTAGAGTTATTTTTACATCCATATTTCTCAAGCTTAAATAATATCATATATACTCCCTTAAAGAACAATTCTCAAAACAAACAAACAAACAAACAAAAACAAGTCTCCCAGACTCCAATAATATGGTTATGGAACCCCATTTGAGAACACTGACTTTAAAAATTAATGCTTTATGAAAATTGTGTTTCTATTTTTAATCATCTCTAAATAAAATAATTTTCTGCTCTATAAGAGACAAGAAATATTTTTTAGATTACCTTTAAAATGAAAACACAAAATTTAAGTCTACTCAGAATGCATGGGGCCCTTTTAGGTCATCTGACAACAAAATGGAAAATTATACTGAATCATTTTAGCCTTTGATTCCTTTGAAATTTATTTACAGAAACTTATCTGTAACATTATGCTTTAAAAAAAATACAATACCTGCCTAGTTTAGTTTACAGGTCTAAGAAACTTTTGTAGTACTCTAGTAGGCTTCACACTGAGTTGAGTCTGAGACTATGAATTCAAAAAGTTACAAAATAGCCAAGGATTAAATGAAGATGTGCTCTGTAAGATAGTCAAAATTTTTATAAACTAGGAGTAATCAAAGCAAAGTGTACTAGTAAAAGAACTAATCGATTCTGTCTACTGTATATGCCACTATATCCCTAGCAATAAGGCTTGATGTTACAATAGACATTCAAAAAAGTGAGTTAAGTGAACCAGTCAATCAATGAAAGAGAATAAATAACCCAACAACAGATCTCAAGGGAGAATGGAAGGATTATTAAATAAACAGAGCTGAGAAAAATTAACTATTTTGAAAAGATTAAGTTAAATCTACACTTCACTTCAAACATCAAACTAATTCCAGATGTTTTTCAATCTTGTTTTCTGTCTCTACAATGTTCACAATCACAACAAATAATCATCAGTAGCATTTACTAATACATGTAATGACCATCGAAGTGAAGAATATCAGAATTTTGAAGGTTAAGGGGAGGTCTTATATAATTTGAAGTCTCTATCTTCTCCTACTCCATCTAACCTTGAATTGAATTAAAAAGTTAAATGTGATACATGAAACTCAACAAAAACTGGAAGAAAATACACCTCCAAAAGAAGAAGGCTCCTAAGCACAATGGTAGATATTAAAAATGGTAGATGTTAAAAAGGAAAAGATCAATATATCTGATCACATAAAATATAAAATTTCTGTATATAAAAAATAAATTAAAAAAATCAAACCAAGAAAATACCTTTGTAACAATTATGAAAAAGATAAAGCTATTATATATCTGTAATAAAACACTAAAATGAGCAAGGAGCATAGAAATACAAATGGCTAAAACAGAAAAAGGAAAACAAAAAAATGCTTCATGTTCTAAGTCATCAAAAAAAAAAGAAAAAGAAAATCAAAACAGTAATATACCAATTTTAACCTATCAAATTGAAATATTTTAAAAGATTTTTAAAATATCTACAGACAATGCTGAAACAGAGTACAGTGAACTTGAAGCTGTTGCATTAAAAATTGGTATACCCTCGCAGAAAACATTTTAGCCAAATAAGTGTCAACATCCTAAAACACCCTTTGACCTAGTAATTCCACTCTGAGAATCTATTCTAGAGAACGCATCTTGTCTCTAATGTGTACCTGAATGAGGATACTCCTGGGTGGGTCTCAGCCCAGGAAGTTTCTGGACACCCTCTCTGCCCAAAGGTCCTTTCGCTCCCTTTTTCTTCCTGCTCTCTTTTTTTCTCTTGCCCTAGCTTACATTCTTCTGATCTCTTCAATCGCCTTAAAATTGAACAGCTACTAAAAGCAAGATATTTCAGAATTCACTATAACCCATCACTTACTGCTCTGCAGAGGTAGGTCACTTAATCTTTATAATGAGAATTTTTAATTTCTTAAAAATTGGCTTCTCACTCAGCATTAGCACTTCTACCTAAATGCGGGCTAGGGAGTAGGGAGAAGGAACCAGACTGATGCACTCGGTAGTCATTCAAGCAAGTTTAGGACACCAGGGTTGCAGAGATGAACAGGGATCCATCTTTGAGGAGTTCAGAATCTAGTGGGGAGACACATGGCACAACAAGAACATGTAGCTCATCACTGTAAGTGCTGCCAGAAGGGTTCTAGCACATGCTTTCTGGACCACAGGAGGTAAAGCAACAAAACCATGGGGCTCAGGGATGGGACAGAAGTCGGTGTGATGTTTTGAAGCTATGTACACTGCTGTGTGCCCTGCCAATGCTCAATAAAGTAACTATTGACAACCAAAAAAAAATTTTTTTTCTTTCCACTTTTCGGGAGGAATGAAGAAATAGAAAACAAAAACACAGAACTAGAGATTTCTCTTTGAATCACTGGATGTAAGCTTTTTAAAATTTTTACAAAATAGAGGCATTTTTTCTCATTTCTCTCTTCTTTCAGTGCCACATGACCCCTTCTCTTTTAAAACTGTGATAAACTTTATATGAAACAATTGAAAATAAAAAACAAAGTACATGACAAAAAATTAAATGGTAAATATTTATGTAAACATCCACATGCAGAAACTAGATACTATGTTCTTATATTTAAAATTTTAAACATATATATAGTTTAACATTTATTAGATACCTTATACGCTCCAGGCCTCTGGACTCAAATAGATATATATAACCTGAATGTAAAGTTGAAATTTAGACCTTTTTAACCCACAGCAAATTCTAGTACAAAAATGTCTAACCATTATTTTCAGAAGTCATAATTGTGTACATAGAAATTCTAAATGAGTCTACAAGCTATTAGAACCAATAAGAAAATAAAATTCAAATAGTAAACACATACAAAGAGTTAAAGTTCTGTGTTTTCCATGAACTACTAAGTTCTTTTATTGAAATAATAAATACGAAATTTCTTTCTAAATTTTTCTGGATTTCTCTCATGACAAAATGTGTGTGTCTCCCTATTTTGGGGGTAATTGTGAACTATTTTCACCTCTTTCCACCACTCCAAGCTAGAAGGGAGGGTGCGAGAAGAGAAGTGAGTCGATTTTCTTTTATCAGCCACCAGATGTCACCAAAAGGGCCCACTGGTTCAAAATATGTAAGGTCAATTTACAACTCAGCAGAAATGTATATTAATAAGGCAGAGATTCTAAGTTGAACATTTGTAATTGAGTAAGTTCTTGGACATAAAATAAACTCAATAATAATAGTTTGTTGAAACTCTTTAAAATGGTGGGAATAACTAAGTTAAAATATGCAGCAAGATACCTAACAGCATAATTGAAAAAAAATGTTTACTTACTGTAAATTTGCTAACACCCTCAAGTTCCTCAAACCTCATGTAAGAGATGTCTGCCTTCTTCTTTCCAACATCTACGTCCCCTGCATAGATTTGTTTTATGCCTGCACCTTTAATTAAAGGTACGCACTCATCACATGGGCATTTTGTCACAAAGATCATACTTCTTTCTTCTGGTTTTATTTCTTGACACCTACAAAAAAATTTTTTATATATCTGGAAGGTAGTTCCTAAAAGGGTAAGTTATTTTTTAGAGAAATCTTTAAACACAAACAATAAGCCGCTGTAAAAACAGATTTACAACATGATAAGCAATAATCAAGACTTACTCTTGCTGAATTAGTGAGTGTTCAAAAATATATAAACTCACAAAATGGTGCAAACAACCTGAACATGACAATTTTTATACTTTAATTTATTGATTCTAAGCAATTGGTAAGATGTTCAGTATCAGATTACAGACTAAATGAAAACAGAAAGAGACAGTCAACCAAAAAGAAAGAGAGCAATAAAAAGGGAAGACAGTGCTTTCTAAGTAAGAACCTCTATAATGCCAGAAATAGGAGTAAAATTAAAACCTCTCCTTAAGAACTAACCATGTGTGATTTAATATTAACTCAACATGGTAGCAAAGTATCTAGCCCCTATGTTGTACTTAATGGACATTTAATAAATGTTAAATAAATGGATAAATCAATAAAATTCTGCTTTGAGTTATAGTTCCCTTCCCCTTCGCTAACATAGGGTAATTTTATTTAACAAATGTTTGGCCTGGACATATTCTGTAATGAAGACTACAAGCAAAAGAACAGAGAAGTTTTTGTGGAACTTTGCATGCTGACGGTACTTCTGAGGTGACAGGGATGGTGGCTCCAGGTTCTGTGGTTCACACTGTTCTTAGTCAGCCATCTTCAGTTCCCCCCACCACCAGCCTTCCAGACCCAAACCTCACTACTCTTCACCTAGACTGGGGTAACAGAACTCTACGCACTGAATCTGTTCAAGCAATACACCTGCTACCTGAGGAATATACAGTGTGTCCTGTTGATGCCATTCCATCTTCGCCAGTGCCTAGCGAAGTCTACATTCAAAGTCATCTATTGTCCAGTCTCAAACCATCCTGTTGAGTTTCAATTCCCACGTATTCTACATTCCAGCCCAACTGGGTTATTCATGTTCCCAAACACACAATGCATTTTCCTACTTTTGGACCACTGCTTATGCTGGAAGCAAGAATGGCCTTCCCTTCAAGTGAGCATCTTCAATTGCCATAAGCTTACCAATTTTTAAAGCTCAGTTCAAATGCTAGTCCATGAAGCTTTTCCCTTGCACTCTCCCTCCCTGTCCATAGCAGCCCCTGAATTTCCACAGTACTTTGCCTTTCCCATGGAATCAATCGCATTAGGGAGATATAGGTTATATGCACTACTGCATTATAAGCTCCCCAAGGACAGAAGCCATGTCTTCTTCAGTTTTTAATCCCCCAACATCACCTCCTCAATGGTAAATGCTTAAGACTGTGGAAATGATCTGAATTAACATTAGAAGGAGGTAGTGTCAGTTATAACCTCTAACAAAAACTATCTTAAACAATTTGGTTTATAATAAAAACTATATACTATATACATAAATATATAGGCTCACAATTTAGAAAACTAAGGAGATCTTTTTTTAAAAGATTTATTTTTATTTATTTATTCACCCTCGCCTTGCTGTTTGCGCTCAGTGTCTGCTCTCTGTGTCCATTCACTGCACGCGCTCTGTGTCTGCTTGTCTTCTCTTTAGGAGGCACTGGGAACCAAACCTGGGATATCCTATGTGGGAGAGAGGTGCTCAATTGCTTCAGCCACCTCTGCTCCCTGCTCTGCTGTCTCTCTCATTGTGTTTCCTCTTTGTGTCTCCTTGTTACGTCATCTTGTTGTATCAGCTCGCCATGCCAACCCATCACGCCAGCTTGCTGTCTTGCTCATCTTCTCCAGGAGGCACTGGGAACCGAACCCAGGACCTCCCATGTGGTAGGCAGGAACTCAATCACTTGAGCCACATCTGCTTCCCACTAAGGAGATCTTAATGTCCAGAAATACAGGAGGCTAAGCAAGACCCCAAGGACAAACTTCAAGTAGTTTTAGATTGAAGAGAAAGGGAAGGCAAAAGAAAGACTTGCTCAATAAGTTTGAAAGCCTGGAGAATCTATCATAATGGCCTCAGGTATCAAGGACCAAATTTCACCAAAGTTATACTTCTGTGAAGAACATTTCTTAGAATTCAAAAAGAGAAAATAAATTATAACTAAAAGAAAACTAATTTCAACTAGCCCCTCACTGCATTTTAAAGAAAAATGCCTGCAAAAGAATTCCATACCTGAATGTCAAGGCATTCTGTTCGGCATGCACAATGTATCTGAATTTCCTTATCTCTCTGTCTTTCTGCTTGTCATCCATATGGGGAAAGTCAGCATACTCGGATCCAACCGGAAAAGCATTATAGCCACATCCTAGGAAGTACATTGCCCCTGTTCCATCACAATTTCTCTATGAAAATGAGCAAACCAACAAAGCTTAGTTTTCAGCACTCTGCAAAGGCACTTTGCAATGTTTAAGTTTTTTAAAGCCAAGTCTCACATGTGGTATACTGAATATTCAATACATTTTCTATGACAAACTCATCTGTCAAAAATTCAATATTTGATCCTCCTACTGCAATGTGGTCTTGTCAAAGCTGAGTTCCATGAAGGCTGACATCCTCTCTAATCATAATCTCAAGGCAGTCCTTGGTTTTAACAGTGAGCTAAATACTACCTTGTTGAATTCACAAATTGTGTCACTTGATTCTCTCCCCAAATAGATTATAGGATCTTGGAGAGCAGAAACCATATTTTATACTTCTTTTATATCCCTTAAGGTACACCTATTATAGCGTTAAGTACAGAGCAGATGCTTAATAAAAGATTGCTGTGCTGTGCTACTGGTTGAGAAGCCAGGCGTTTTTAAAAGACTTTGAACAAATAATTTCTGTTACTGGGCTAAAAATGTGATTTAATTGGAAAATTTTTAAAAATCCACTTTCCTCTAATCTTCAACATTTACTGAGTCTTTATTATTTGTATATATTATATCACAGGACTTCTTACTTCAGTGGTTCTTTTTTAATTTCTCTTGATCAATGGCATATTCAGGGTTAATATGAATTACAGTGAAATATTTTATCAATCACCAGTGTTTATAATAGTTTGGAATATGCCATAGTCCTCACTAAATTTCAATATATTATAATTACTCAAGTGATAGTATCAATACTCAACATTGTAGCAGCTTAATAAAAATCATAGTGTTATGGTGAGTCAACAAAAGCTTGTATATAAACACTCAATAATAATAGTAGGAAATTCTTTTTAAGCCCTTACTAAACATTGTGTTGAGTTTACATGTATTATTTCATTTAATCAATCCTCACGACAACCTAGAGAGTAGTGCCATTATTGTCTCCATTTTGCAGACCGGAAAACTGAGATTGAGATTGAATAACTTATCCAGATCACAATAGTTAGTAACATAGCCAGGATTCACACCTAGGTTGCTTAACTTCAAACCCTTATGTTTTTCCACTTCACATGCTGCTTACACTAGAGAGAACCTAACTGGAAACTTACAGTCTCCACAAAGTAGTTGAGAATGAGATGGTCATCAAAAAGGCTGCTGAGCTTTCATATACACATAAATGACACTTTCTTCCACAGGCCAGGCACTAGGTGCTGGTAATACAGTTGTAAGCAAGACAAAGAGAGTCCCTGACCTCACGAAACTTGTAATCTAGAGATGGCAAGAACCTGAGCACGTCATTGTAACTGGGTGGAGTGTTACAAATGAAAATGCTAGAGCAGTTTTTGGCTAAGGAATCTATTAGAGTAGGAGTTAACAGTTGGGGTAGAGATAAGGAGAGTGAAGAGGTATTTTGAAGATAGAATCGATAAGACTTGGTAATTGATTGGGTGAGGTAACAGGGCCAGAGATGGTGAGCACGGATGGTGGGGTAGGTTAGCAGGGAAGATACTGGATGCATTGGCTAGGATCAACTTGAGGGGCCTCTGAGTCATCCAAGTAAACAAGTTACTTTCTGTAAAGTCCACAGAAGCAAAACCCACGCTATCTACGCATATGTCAGTCAACTACATACTTGCAAAATATCTCGATTCCATGCCCTCCTAACCCAAGCCTATAACTCCACGGCCTCATCTCTTTTTTTTTATTAATTTCCACATTTCCTGTCTCGTCCCACTTTAATCTTTTCATAATGTAAATCTGATCAGACCATTTTCCTACTTAAAATACTTTTGGACTGCGCTGTCCAATACTGCGGCCACTAGCCACATGTGGCAACTGAATACTTGAAATGTGATTAGTCCAACTGAGAGATGCTGTAAATGTAAAAAACAGGATTTTTGATGATTTAGAACCCCTGCCCCCCCCCAATAATGCAAAATATCTCATTAGTAATGTTTTATATTCATTACATGTTGAAATGAGATAAAGTTTGGATATATTGGATCAAATAAAAATATTCTTAAAATTAATTCACCTGTTCCTTTTTATATTTTTTAATGTGGCTCCTAGAAAATTTTAAATTACATGTGTGGTTCATCTTATATTCCTACCGATTAGAACTGAGCTAGGATATCCCCACTGTCCAAAGGATAAAATCCAGATTCTTTACGTGGTACACAGTTTTCTTCATGGTCCAGTCCAAGTTTTCGCCTCTCTACTACACATAGGGACTCTGGCTTCCAAAACGCCAGATTGCTTGTATTTTGGCTTGTCCCGTTTCTCTCTCTCACCCCCTACCTTTGCATGTTACCCTCCTAGGCCCACTAACTTGCTGACCTCATTCTTCAAGAGTTACCTCCACCAAGAATATTTCCCTCCTCCCTCCAAGCAGAGGCAAACTTCCTCCTCTCGGCTCTCCTGGCATCGTGTTATAACCACACCTATATACCAGTCTCTTTTTCACTCCTCTGTTTCCACTACTAGACCACGAGGCCATGAAGGGCAACAAATGTGGTTTTTAAATCCCCATCCTTAAGAAGGTGTTTAATCAGTGTGTGCTGAATGAGTGACTCTATCTAGATAATTGTTGAGGGGATGAGAACATGTCTATAGAATTTAATAAAGACACCAGTATAAAAATATTCATCCCAATGAGTCAGTGAAATGTTATCCCTTTAAGACTGAACTATGTTTAAGCAAAATCAAGGTTAAATGTTTAAAAATTGTTTTCATACTTACAGATTTCCCTTCTGCCCAAATGACTGCTCCAACTCCTGTTTTATGATCCTCTGAAAGAGACATGGCATTTAACTCAGTAAAAATCAAGGGTCTGTTAGTTGCAGAAATACATTTTTCCCAAAAATAAAAACATTTTTACTGAAATTTACTTCATAAAAGTAGGAGCAATTGTTGACAGCTTCACTAATTATAAAAAAGTATTAAAATATTTGCTTTATAAAGTATGGAATATGGGAGCTAGGTACCACAAGAACTAGATAGTGTCACTACTAATCCAGGAACAAAATTTCAAAGCTGTAACCATAACTGAGTGTAACTTTATTGATTCTCCACTAATAAGTCAGTTTCTAAATCGCAGCTTCGAATAGATGAAATTGATGGGGAAAAAAAGTTCCTAAACTAATGGATTTAGTGTAATAACCGTTTACAACAACAATCAAATTTGACTTCTAGCATTTCGTATACTCTAGTCATGGGAATGAAAATGTTCCTGCCAAGAAAAAAAGTTCACACACATAACACCAACATGAACAAATCTTTATGGGCTTTTTAATATTTCTTCTGGAAGGTAAATGTGAAAGGAATTTTGGTTTAAACAAAATTGTGTTCATTCCCTGGCCTTCACAGTTTTCCTTGCGGGTGGAAAAGAATGCTAAATTAGTGACATCATGCTCATTTCTAAATCAGTGGCAGAAGTTATAAACATAAGATTACAATTTTCCAGCAGAACCAAAGCCTTTGCAACAAGTAAAGCTGTTCTTAAAAACATTAATCTGAAACAGAAAATACAAAAATAAAAGAGAAACTACATATGAAGTATCTACTTTTCCTTCTATCAGTACAAGTATGAATCACAAATTTCTAAAACTAATATGAATTATGAAAAACATAATTTATCAAAATCTAAATAATAAGGTAATCATGTTAAGGGTTACATTTATGCAGAAAAAAATAATCATCTGTGAACTTTCCCTAAGGCATTACATATTAGTGAGAAATAAATGAAACTATGGCTTCACCCCTACAATTTCCTATAAGTTAATCCTTCCAAAGAAAACATATTTGAACAACTACTTTTCCAGTAAAAGTACAAAGAAAACTTGTGCTGCTATACGTTTACAAATAAATAAGTCAACTTTAAAAAATATTCTGATGCTATAATAAAATTCCCTCTCTCCAGTTAAGCTCAGATTTTCAAAATGATGTACAAAGCATTTGTAAATTTATTTTAAGCACAATTTAAAAATCCATTATCTCGTTTTTACCCTAAAGGTAAAGTAGATAAAATTTCCATTTCTAGATGAGAAAACAGGGACAGGGAAATTAATTTAGTCCTCAAACTTTAGTTCTCCAGAACCAACCTATTTGTTTTTCCTCCACCTCTCCCTTTGACATTCAAAATTCCATCACCAAGATTTTCATTTATTTACACAACAAATCTTTATTGAGTGCCTAACGTGTGCCAAGTACGGTGACAGGCTGGGTATACAGAAGTCCTCATCCTGAGGAAGCTTGCGTTCTGGTAGGGGAACAGTGACAAGGACACAAGCAGGCACTTAAGAGTATGTGCTGCGCTGTGCAGGGAAGGTGCATGATGGCGAGATATAGACTATATGGGAGGACTGATTTCTAGGGAGTGGAGACGGACGGACACAGAATTTTGTTCCTTCCTAGAACTTCAGAGTTAAACATGAGGGAAGAAAAAGACAAATCAATGACGTTACGCTTACATCTAAGACAAGTGCAAAAGTTCTAAACTTAAGATATTACCCTGTACAACCAAACCCTTTTCAGTAAGTACAGTTGTACTTAATACATGCATAAATCTGAAACAAAAGGTGACAAACTACAACAGAAATTCTTCATATTATAAGTCTACTTTTCCTACCATCAACATTGGTATTTGTCATATGTTCTGTTTCTCAGTCTTAGGAGCCACTTTTTTGGTTTCAGCCTGGAGACAGACTAAACCTTGTCAGGAGTGGGGAAAAAAACGTGATTTTTCCATAAGCATGCAGCTCTACTGGCTAGCTAAGGTTAGTTATACCAAGAGAATAGTCTTTACTATGTATCTTTTAAAAGCTGAATAAATTTTTATTCATATAAAATGGATTAGATCTAATAGCTCTTTGTACAACTCTGAAGTCAGTAAACTTAAAATCAGAAGCTAAATGTGTATCCTATGATTCTAGAACACAGGAGTGGTTATCTGAGCTCCCTGTTCTGGGGTTATGTCATTCAGTTTTTCTCCAAGTGCGGCCCACAGACCCCTTGCAATACGAGCCACTGGGGTGCTTGTTAGCAATGCACTCTGGTTCCCAATGAGTCAACCTCTCTGAGGGAAGAGGGGCAGGACTCGGGAAATCTGTATTTCTAATGAGTGTGCCATGCGATTCTTAGGCATATTAACATTTGAGAATCAGTGAGTTACGATTTGAAAGTCAACTTTCTTGGCTACTTGAACTTAAATTCATCATCAACGTTGTGGTCCAGGAGGAAGACATAAATCCTAGCCTTGGAAAACACGTAGTCTAATGGTATAACAGATCACAAAAAAGAGACAAGAAATCAATACTTAAATCAGGTAAATGAGACACCCTTCTACTCTTTTTTTCCCCCAAAACTTTTCCAAATTTCATCACTTTTGTTATGCCCAAAGCATCCTAAAAACATTTTTAATGACATTTCTGTGGATCTTTTTAGTCATCTAAAAAAGCAATTAAGCAGCATCCACTTTCAATTAGTTTTAGAACTCCAGTAGAGGTTTCTGAATTCATTTTAAACACGTATATTTTTTAATGAAATTTTCCTTCCTCTTTCAATTAGAGAGAAATAAAGTTGTCAAAGCAAAGTGAATAATGTGAAATTAAGTTTGAGTTATTAGAAGCATACCACATCATGGGTATATATAATTTGCAGATTGTCCTCAATGGGTAAATGAAAAATGTATATAAGCCGACTTGCTCAGTGCCTGACATGTACTCAACAAATAATTGCTAGTTATTACCTATAATCAACGTATAATACAAGTCCAGAATCCCTTATCTGAAATCCCTTATATCAAGTTTTCTCAATAGTTTGATGCAAACTTATTTGGTGGCAAAACCGGATTGAGTTATTTACAGCCCTTAATTCATCATACATTTCACTTCAGATATCAGTGTGCTTGTTGACAGGGTACTTCTCCACACCCCACCGGGAGTGTTAAGTAACATACAGTACATGCACCATATTATCTTCCAAAATCTGTAAAATTCTAAATTCCTTTTCATCTGGCTCCAAGGACTTAGGATAAGGGATTGAGGATCATTTATCTTCATACATAAAAAGATTTCTTTTTATCAATTCAACACACACGGTCCTTTGTGTTAAGGAAAAATTGATGATTAAGGCATGGTCTCTTTCCTGGAAGAGCTTGCAGTATAGTGGAGAGCATGACAGGAGAGTTATAACCTGTATGGGGCTTGGGTTCCAGGCAAAAAAATCATCTACAGTCAAAACTGACCTTGAAAAATCTTTTAAATTGCCCATCAAGCACATAAGCATAATTTTATATATATATAAAATTCTGCACAGTAAGTGAATATATTTATAACACAAATACCTAACTTGACAGTAATGCAGAGCATCTAATAAAAAATATATATACAAATTTATATTTACATGTTCATTCTGGAACATAGGCAGGGCTCCAATGAATTCTAATCAGCAAAGGAGAAATAGGGCATTATAGCTACAGCAGCTATTCTCATTTCTTTGTCCTTCCAGAATGGTGTAGAGAAACATACTTTATAATGTCAGTGTTAGCAAAAAGGCCAATATCTAACCCATGATACAAGATACTTACATGAACTCAGACTTCTACACAATACAGTTGTGTGGGGACAGATAGTCTGATCCTATAGTGGAATCATATTCTTTAATAAGAATTGTATAATTATTAACCCTGTTGAGCATCAGAATCACATGCAGAATTTTTTAAGAACATAGGCCTAGGCCACCCCCTTAGAGATTTTAATTTAGTAGGTCTGGGTTGGAGTCAGATCATCTGTACTTTTTTTTTTTAAGGTTTAACAGTGATTCTGGTATGCCAATTGAGAACCTCCATTCCACTGAATTCACTCTGGCTTGTGGTCTTTGTTTAGAATATACTGCAGACCAGTGGCATCTTATGGACCTTTTCTGAAGAGTTCTTTCTCTTCCCCTTCTTTCTTGAGCTAATTCAAAAATCTTACTATAGCCCACTCCCTATGGCTTCCCCGTCAACATTTTTTTTCCTCATTTCAAAGTTGCATTTGAGAAAGTGATCATGATTTCACTTTGGGAAAAAAAATGTACCAGATATAAAGATACTGTTCTGTAATTGGAAATACAGATGTCATATTTTATCACACACAAAAAAATTTCCAAGTAATATTTTCCACTTTCACATACACATTTATGCACAACTTAATGTAAAAATGTTTTGAAGACACACCAGCAATTGGAACACTCTGCAAAAACCAACATTCCTTTGCCTCGACTGTTATTTTGAATTTGTATTTTTTTATTGTGAAGACTTCAATTAACATTGAATACATGCAAAAGAAAAATGGATGATTTTTGTTCTCTCCTTTCTTTTTTTGTCCCATCTCTAGAGGAAGGCTTGATGAGCAGTGAAATGACAAAATCAAGCAGCAGAAAGGAGAGAGTCCAAATAACAGGCCCTGAAATATAAATGTAGGACTGAATATGAGGCCACAAGGAATCCTAATACTGCTCTAAGAAAGAGTTGTCTACCCGAGGGTCTTGCAAATTTCTCTATATTGTATGGAAGCAAAACTTCAGCATCTATGAGAAAGTGAACACTACTGTGGATGACATGGACACTTCTGAGACAAACACAACCCAACCGGTCAGCCCCCATTTATGAACTAAGCATTTAACTCACCAGTTCGATATGCCAATAACCTGGCCTGAACCATGCAGTGCCTTGCAATTTCTTGAGGCAAACTTTGATTGTGAATTTCATTAATCTGTTCTGGGTTGCTACAATAAAATCCGAAGTGTTTAAAGTTGGGCACACTGGAAGCTACTGTGGCCAAAAGTAGGACAAGGTCTTTCATGTTTTGCCTTAGATTGCTAAAGTATGGATTTTCACACAGGTTCTCCAAACCTATAGTCATCAGTATTTGCTTATGCATTTCTTCATTTGAGACCAAAAATAACATTTCATATTCTTTTATTCTTTCTTGTTTACATTCAGAATAAAAGTCAATATTAGCATCCGGCAGTGTTTTTGCAATTTTTTGAATAAAGTCACATTTGTAAGAGGTTTCCTCTACAAACTGCACCATATAACACACCAAAGGTTGAAGCAAAACACACACATGGGCCCGACTGTTTGACTTCAATCTTTCCACTGCTTTGGCATCTAACTTTGCATCTTCAGAACTAGAAGCCTCAGTAACCAAACTTATTTCTGGATCAGCAGGCCAATAAGAAATTCGGTTAACTCCAGCTGAAATACAAAATATGAAAGGTATTTATGTGATACATGCTGAAATTAAGGTGTGTTTTTTTAAATAAATCCCTCATATCATTGCAGAAGATCTAGATGTCCTGCTATAATAAGCATCCATTATGAAGTCACCTATAACACAACCCGTAGTTGGTAAACCACAGCCCAGGGGCCAAATCCAGCCCGCTGCCTGTGTGCAGCTCACAAGGATGGTTTTTACACTTTTAAATGGTTGGAAAAAATTTAAAGAATATTTTGTGATATGTGAAAATTAAATGTCCACAAATAGTTTTATTGGGACACACCATGCCCTTTCATTTATGTATTGTCTGTGGCTGCTTTTACACTACAATATAGTCACATAGTTGCAATAGACACTGTGGCCCACAAAGCCTAAAATACTTACTATCTGCCCTTTTACAGAAAAAGTTTGCCAACCCCTGACACGGCCCATGGGAAGGCATGGTGGAATCACTGGTTTTGTTAAGAGTGGTCTTAAAGCTGCTGCAGAATCATCCAAGAGATCAAACAGCTGCTTTTATAAATAGTACAGCCTACAACTGATACTGTTTAGAATTTTATATAGAAATTTATATTTGGAGTAAACAGTTCACCTGTGCATTAAAAATGTTCCTGTCCTCTAATTCAGAATTCTTCTGTGGAGCTAAGAAAAAATTCTAAATAAAAAATTCATGTATGCATGTTTCATGCATTATTTATAATAGCAAAATTGCAGAAAACTTAAATGACTGAAACAGCGTAAGAGTTAAATAAATTTAGGGCCTCCAAAATGTTCACAAAGAAATTTTTAATGTGGAAAAGTCTTATGTGATGTGGGGACAGGGGCAGGGAAAAACAAGATTCATTTTTTTAAGCCCACAAAATTAAAAACAAAACAACAAACTAGGGGAAACATTTTTCAATCAATGTGACTGAGGAAGGGTTAGTAATCTTTAATATAGAGTAGCTTTTAATTCATTCAGAGCACATATGAATTGACAAAAACAACAATAATGCCTCAAGAGAGTCAAAAAGATATGAACAGTTTACAAAAGAGAAAACAAAACTGGACAACAAACATATACAAAATATTTTAATTTGTATCTGAGACTGAACAATAAGATACTGTTTTTCACCTGTTAAGTCAGAAAAGATTTCAACACTACCATGTTGAAGAGGGCAAGGTAATGGGGCTGTCAGGGGGCAGAGAGGGTGTAACTTGGTAATATTTTTGGAAATCACTTTGACAGTATCAAGAGTCTTCCAATATTCATACCCTTTCACCTAATAATTCCACTTATCTAATCATTCTGAAAAACTAGGGCGGGGAGGACTCATTTGAGAAAACATATTTAATAAGTGAGTTGAATTTACAGAAAAAAAAAGAGCTCTTACAGGCCCCAGGCACTCCATCTGATTACATATTCATATCCCCATGAAAGACTGAGTTCCTTGTAAAGAACCGCACTTTGGGGTTCATTTTTTTTTAATATCCTTAGCATCTATGCCTCACACACAGTTAAATATCTAAATGTTCATCAAATTAATGGCTATTTTAACCACAAAGAGAACCCTTGGCTATGATGTCATCCAATTTCAGCTAAGGAGGGAATTTTTTGTGTGATAGTGACCAAAAGTGAAGAGAAAGATGGCCCAAGAGTATTCTACCCTTCAAAGTCCTAAATGTACATTTGCATCTGTTCCTTGATATTCCTGACTCATTGTGGCTTGGGCTGCAAAGCAATTTTGAAGGCCTCAAAGAATGTTTCTCCCCTCTGCTGGAGCTCCATTTCCTACTCAGCAATGAGGGCAACTCTTCCATAGAAGCATCTTGGTTGCTCCTAGTAATCCTGATACAGGGAGACCAGGAGAGGAATAATCTTGAGACAAATGTTCATGTACCAGTGGCAAATGCTACAACAGTGGCAAAAAATTCTCAAATTTTTTTGGTTTCAGGACCTCTTTACACTCTTAAAAATTACTGAGGACCCCAAAGAGCTTTGGTTTATGTGGGTTATATCTATCAATATTTACTGTAATTTAAAATTAAAATAAAAATTTAAAAGTTTATTAAAAAGTAACAATTAAAAACCTATTATACATTAACATAAATAACACATTTTTATGAAAATTAACTATATTTCCAAAACAACTACAAAATTAGTGAGAAGAATGGCATTGTTTTTAATTTTTACAGATTGCTTTAATATCTGGCTTAATGGAAGACAGCTGTATTCTCAAATCTGCTTCTGCTTTCAATCTCCTGAGATTCGTTGTTTTCGTTGAAATATGTGAAAAAAATATCCCACCTCAGGCAGACACATAATTGAAAGAGAACGGTATTGTAACAAATGTTTCAGATAATTGTGAATATTCTTCTTTGACACTACACAACTATTCAAAAAAGGACAGTTTCTTAAAGTTTAGTTATAATATGGAATCTGAAACCATATCAATGAACTTTCTATTCTGTTACATTAAAATCCATTGGGGGACTGGATGTGGCTTAAGCAGTTGAGCGCCTGTTTCTCACATGGGAGGTTCCAGGTTCGGTCCCCGGTGCCTCCTAAATACAAATAAACAAACGACAAGCAAAACAAACTAAAAAACCAACTCAGGGAAGCTGATGTGGCTCAGTGGTTGAGTTCTGGCTTTCCATATACGAGGCCCCAGGCTCATTCCCCAGCCTCGGTATCTCAAAAAAAAAAAAAAAAAAATATATATATATATCCATTGGTCTATCTTGTATTTTGAATGGCTCTTATATGGATGTTATAAAAACCCATGCCAGATACATCCTGCATTAGTCATTTGGAAAATACTGGTTTACTGATTTTAGAATATTTTTAAAAAATCACATTCATTACTCTCGTCACCAATCTCATCAGAAAAGTCTAAGTATTCAGAAGCTGTCAAGCTCAAGATGGTGGATACAAGTTTTCCAAAATTCTAATTCTTACTTTAAAGCTCAAATTTGATCACTGACAAAAAATAGTGTCATTGTTTTCCTTGAAATGACAGGTTCACTTCATTCATTTTCAAGAAAATGTCTGCCAAATACTCAAGTCTAAAAATTTATAGTTTCCCAGTTCATGGTGTTCCATGAAAACAAAACAAAACAAAAAACAGATAATTCAGTTCACAATTCAATCACACATGAGTGTTTCCTTAAGGCAGCTGTCACACTTTAGTGCTTTATGGGCACCTCCTATGTCTTCACACAGAATATTAAAAAGATGTACATTCAAGGGTTGGGATTGAATCAAATTAATCATTTTTACTGTTTCACATAGGCCATTCTTAAGTTAAGGTGGCTCTTTGCTTCAGCTCCACATGCATGCAGTAGAGAGTGCAGAGTCTGCAGGTGTGCTCTGGCCCAATGGCTTGGTTCATGCTATGGTAACCAGGAGATTAAACCACCATTGTCGTGGTAACCTTAGTGGAAGTGAGGTATTATTATCACAGTTTTGACCACTGCACTATAGAAATGTCTTCTTTCTAGCTGAAGTAAGAGTAATAGTAATTTTAACTGAAGTATCTATATCATGGTACTTTACCAAGAGATCAAGTAACTACATCATGGGATTAAACCACAAGTAAACGTCTAGTACATTAAGTCACTGAAATTTTGGGGTTTATATGTATAGAACTAGCATTACTCAATTAATAAACAAGGAGTTATTTAACTAGTGACAGAGCTGAGATCAGGATACATGTTTTCCAACTCATCTTACATCAAACTGTTCTCACATAAATGCTATAAACTCCCCACAAAGCCTTATTTAAATTTACTGTTGTGGGTTGAATTCTGTCCCCCAAAAAGATCTGTGCAAGTCCTAATCCCCAGTACCTGTGAATGGGACCTTTTTTGGAAACAAGGTCTTTGCAGATGTCATCAAGTGAAGATGGGGTCTTATTGGATTAGGATGGGCCAGATCTAATGACTGGTATCCTTGTAAGAAGAGGGAAATCTGGACACAGAGACACACAGGGAGAATGCCATATGACAAAGAGGCAGAGACTGGAGTGATGCATCTACAAGCCAAGGAATGCCAAGGATTTACAGGAGCCACCAGAAACTAGGAAGAGACAAGGAAGAATTCTCCCCTACAGGCTTCAGGGGGAGTATACATGGGCTGCCACCTTGATTTTGGAGTTCCAGGCTCCAGAACTGTGAGAGAATAAATTTTTGTTGTTTTTAAATCACAGTTTAAAGTATCTTATTTTGGTTTGTGGTACCTTATTATGACAGCTGTAGGAAGCTAATATACTTACCATTCACAATCATTTTCAAACAAGCAGAACATGGTTTTCTGGAAAAATAAAGATCACAGTTTTTCAGCCTTGACCCATGTTTAATAAGAGCAATTTGCCCAGCATGTAAATCTTCACTAGAACAATGGAGACCAATAATTTTCATGTTTTTCACCACCACAAGACCAGTTCTCTTCACCTACATTAAATATAAAATAATAATTTATTAGTTATAACACCTAAGTGCATATTATGGATTATACGTGATTAATAAAATGAAGTTTTGTTCAGTTCTTTATCTGAACACAGTTTGAACAAAAGCTTGTTTTCTCATTAGATCCAAGAGAAGCCTGAAAGTTTAGTGTTGACTTTATACCAGAAATGTTCAAACCCTTGGCTTTCTCTATCAAAGAATTAAGCATGTAATTATTATTAATTTGTCCTAGTGAAAAATGAATACATTTTAACCTAACAAAGAGCAAGAACCAAATCAATTTGACTTGTTACCTATAGCATCTAGTCTAGGACTATTTAGTGTTAAATTTCTAGGTGATAATAAGGAAAAATTTGGAAAACTCTCTGCTTTTATACATGGATAAGTAAAGCCCAAAATCTCCCTTGGAGATTTTCTGAAAGGCCCACAGATGGTAAAAGGTAGAACTAAAGAAGAGATCATCTTAAATTTTAAAAATATTTTAAATACTGACTAAAAGATAATTCTTAACTCCTTTCTGAAAACTGTCCATACCAATTTTTTGCAATATGGTAGTATAGACTAATATGGTTGGGTCCCAACTTAGTACAAATATATAGAAATGCTAAATAAATTATAATTAAAAATGTTTTTAAATGAACAGTTGAATTCAAAAGGAAGGAAGACAGACTCTCAGGTGTCAGAAAGGAAAAGAGAACTCAAAGTCAGAGCAATAAGCTTGGGCTAGTTAGCGGTATTCCACAGGTGGGGAATTGGTCTGACCCAGATTTAAGCCCTTTAGACTAGGGACTGGCTGGGGTTCTACAGAGTTCTAATGACTCTTTGAGTCAAAGTTTTCTGTTTCGTTGAACCTAAAGCAGCCCAACTTACACAAATACTAATCAAAAAAGTTTGCATAGCAATTGTAATATCAGATAAAACAGATTCAGGTAAAAATCAGTTCTAGGTAAGGTGCACTATAGTCTAGGCTGTTTTTGCAGGTGGAAGACTCTGAAGTAAGGAACATAAACTGAATCCTTAGGTGCAGCATCGACTGTTGTGACGTGAGGACAACTTGGGCTGAGGATGTGGTACCCCCATTATCCCTCATGCCCTCCCTACTGCTAGATGGCTATCCCTAATAAAACATATTTGAAATCACTTTATGGATAAGACCAAAGCAATATTAACTAAAGTATTCAACTATGTTTAAGTTGTCATGTTTTAAACTATGGCGACTGATCCTTTGTGAAATGCCTAAAAAGGAATAGAGGTTTTATGGAATTCCCTGAGTCAACCGTCTCCTAACTATAAGGACACTTAAAAGGAACACAAAAATCTTTCCTTTACAAAGTATCAAAGAATGTATCTAACATGTGAAATATCTATCTACATTGAGTTTTAAAATAAATTTTTAATTTACCTTAGATTTGTACACTCTTTTCTTCCTTTCTCTCCCCCCCTCCCTATCCCAAATGATGTGACTCAAATACAAAGAATATGTTAGTATATATTTCTGAATACTTCCAGCAAGTTTTTAAAAAACTGTCACTTTGAAAAAAAGAACTGATGCTGCCTTATCAAACTATCTTGGCACTAGAACCCATTTTATTAAACAGAATCAATTGTGACCGGTGGAAATGGTTACAATTGAATTTTAGCTTTAGATTTTCTAAGTAGGTAAGCAGAAAGAAGAAATAAAACCAGAAACCCCGACCTCAAAAGACTTTTTAAAAAAACTGTTCCTAATAAATGAGTAACATATTCAATTTATTTTTTATTAGACAAATCTTTTGGGTCAAGTTTATATATAATTTTCTTAACTAGAGTCTTTTTTACCTTGGAGAATAACTACCCTGTAATGTTTTTCACATTGTTTCTAGCTAAGGTCACAATATTAAGTATGAGGCAAAGATTTTTCCATCCCAAACTTAAAACAAAACAAAGAAAAACCTAAGTTGCATTCCACTTTGGCACTTCCACTTACTGCAACTCTCAGAAGACTGAATCTTTTCAGTGACTCCACTGTTCTGGATCCTGATTTTGCTTCACTTCACTAACATCTTGGCAAGTCATCTATGTAATCGTAGTCACAGAGTTTTACATTAAAACATGGGCAAAAGAGGACAGTCTATTTTGTATATGAACTAAGTACATTTACTTAAATGCTGATTCACTATTTTTTCCCCTTTGTCTTTCTTATAATGAAAACATCTAAATACTCTGAGATAAATTATTACTATATTTTTGGGGGCATTTTAGAAACTCACTCTCAGAACTAATCAGGAAATCTCCAAGAATTTATACCAGAATTATCAAGGTGAACTTTTTCAAAATATACATGTTTAGGCTCCACTCCTGACTCAATGAATCAGAATACTGGGAAAACTCAAAAGATTAAAAGTAACAAGGAACTATTATTCAATATTAAAAAGAACAAGGTTGCCAGGTGTTGATGGTAGGACAATGTATTGCAATTCTGCGTTATGCACGATTGTTTTGTAAGCTTACAACTTCTCTTAA
>JAQZBX010042686.1:0-22110 GCA_029593785.1 Cabassous unicinctus
CCTTGTGGAAGAAACAGGAGCTAAGCCCGGAGAGAAATGCAGCCCCGGGAAGAGAGGAAGCCAAGAAGCCTGAACCCTGGGCAAATGTCGGCAGCTGTCTTGCTCCAACACGTGACAATGGACTTTGGTGAGGGAAGAAACTTATGCTTTATGGCCTGGTAACTGTGGACTTCTACCCCAAATAAATACCCTTTATAAAGACTAACCCATTTTTGGTATTTCACATTAGCACCCCTTTGGCTGACTAACACAATCCCCATACTATGGCTCTTGTCCAGTGGGACCCAGGGAAGGGCAGCATGCATAGCTAGACCTGTGTGAGAAGTACTGTGTGGGCACCTGTGCTTATAGACTGTGGCAGCAGTGCCCCTGAAGACCCACTTCTTCAGCCATCACCACATGAGGAACTTTGGGTTGCTGGGAAATGTTGGGGCTTCCTCCATGTGCCTGTGCAGGTCAGGAAAGGCTTTTAGGATGATCTGGATACTGAGGCCTCAATGGCCTTAGTCTGCTCTTAAATTTTGCTTCTCACTTCTAGAGGAGAGTGAAACCTGTGATTCCAGACTGGCTGTACAACCTGAGGAGAAATACTTAGGAGCTGGAAGAGGAAGAATTTGAAATTATCTGGAATTGTAAATTTGCAGCATAAGTGGCAAAGAAGAGTCACCAGAATATCAGGGCCTCACTGGAAGGTGCTTAAAGACATGGGAGAGTGTGAACATAATCACAGTGACATTTTGGATTGTCACAACTTTTTATTTTAATTTTTCATTTTATTCTTTAAAATTAGCAAGTGTCTCTTTCTTATTTTCATCTTAGCATTCAAGAGGAAAGATGTCAGTGTTCATAGCTTTCAAAGGCTAGCGAAAAATACTTTAGAAAAACTTCATTTCAGGATTAGCATTCAAGGCTACAAACACAATACATATCAGTCACAAACCATCCCAACACACTTGGCTACAGCAATTCTACCATGGCTCATACCTGTACAAACCTTACTGTGCACAATGACATCTATTCTAGCAGACTACATGTTATTGGGCAACTGAGCAGAAATGCTCTGAGAAAAACCAGCCATATTGCTTCAAAGAAAAAAATTTGGCTCATGGCCTAACTATTTCCATACCAATCAGCTAAACGAACCTCCTCTCTGCTCTTTTTATTTCAAATATCAGGGCTTTTTGTGGCCTTTGAGGCAATTAGAACCAGATGAATTTAACTTTACAGCACTGATCTTAATCATATAGCAATACAGTAATTTTCCCTGAGAGTGTCAACACATTTTACAAATATATGAGTCCCATTTTATACATGGAGAAATAGGCACAAAGAGGCTAAATGGCTTGTCTTTTGTTACACAGCAGATTAGTGTCAAGGGTGTCCTGGCTATTTTGATTTTAATCCCCAACATCTTTCCAGAGGGCACTGGAAGCTGAATGCATAAGGGCTCTGTTTGTTACTTGCAGTATCTTATCTGCAGCTTTTCTGCCAAGTGCTGGCTTTTTCAATGCCAGGACTTCTTCCTTGGTCTTCATTGCTTCCTCTTATTTCTGCTGCCTTGATGAAGTGTCTTGCACCTAATATTTTATTTTACCCAGTGGAATTTGCCAAAATACCCTTCCAGCTGCAAGTTGTATTAGGCATGGAGGGAAGGACTTATAAAATGGCAATGGCAGGTGTTCTTCTTCGTGAACTTTGGACAAAATGGGCTCAACATTTACATTTGTCTTACATGCTGATAATTTTAATGGAAAATAATATAAAGACCTAACCATGATGTAATGTTTACTTCTTTGCCACAACACTCAATGTGCCCCTCAGACCTGGCAACAATTTAACATAAGGAAAAACTTTAGACCTTCACACCCTTTCAGTGAGGCTAAAGGACATTAGGTCAAACTTTCCACAAAGCTAAGTAGTCTTATAAGATATCACTTTATCCTTATCTTAGGTAGATCTATGAAGAGACCTCAAGCATGTGTCTCACAGGTCTTGATGCACTTTGGAGCTCTGGTGTCTACATTGCATAGGATATCTCTATTTTAATGTTTGAAGACCAAACACTCTCTGTGTCTTAAACAAGGGGAGAAAGTCTCAAAAGCTGTAATGTGACTCGAAGAAAATAATGCAAGTGGTACTTAAGTGGCTTGTAAAGAAGTTTCACAAAGCTATCTCCTTTCACAAAAGCTTTATAGAAACAGTTCTGGATCTAGTCCATAGCAAAATACATTGGCAGCCAGGGCTTCTGTTTAAGCAAAAGAAGGAAAATGTCAAGAGCACAAAACTGCCTTTATATTTTTTGAAAAAGTATATCTATTGAGATAGACAATTTTGACTTATTTTTAATAAACTATGCATTAAGAATACTTTGTTTCCTTTCCTCTTCATTCTACTGCTCAGGTTTGTCCACCTGAGAGGGGCCACCAACCCCACAATCTTCTTTGGCAAGGCTGCTATCTGCAGGTTTGAAAGACAAGGAGGCCAAATTTACACAATATCTTTTGCTGGTTAGAAAAGGTCTGTCATCAAAAATGTGACCAGGTGAGCACCACACTGAACTGGAGTCAAATTTGGCTTCTGTCTTGAAAAATGGTGTTCCACAAACATCAAATTTAAATATTCCAGGATCTTTGTGATGTGTATATTCTCCTTCAAAGCCACTTTCAGTCCCTTTATCCTGAGTCACCTGGTACTGCAGGGGTGTTAGAAACTTCCTCAGTTTTTGCAGGGAAAAGACCACCTTACAGTTCTTTTTATCCCTACATGACCCTGAGGGAAGCCCACAGACTCACAAGGCTACTGGCTGGCTCTTTGTTACTAAATGCAGCAGGCTGAATGCAGGCATCACTGTGATATCTTCACCAACAAAACAAGAGGCAGAGAATAGGCGGCAAAAGAAGTCTGCATGCCTCCTGTTGCTGTGAATGTAGCCAATCAGAGGCAGAGGCAGTGAAAGGAGGTGTGGAAGAGTTTGCTGCCAGCTTATGGAAATGCCAAGGAGACTCTGCCTCCACTGTTACCTCAGTCAAAGTCAGCCTCCCTCCTTCCTGGCTTGGGGAAAAAATGGGGCAGCAGGAGGCATGATGGGAAATTCCTGAGCATGGACAGCCAAGTCCAAATATGAACATAGAGTGAGAGAGGACTGGGGAGCACACTGCTCATGAACCAGGCTGGCTGCCCTGTCCTTACCCTCGTTTTCTTTTATTTACTAACCTTCTTTTGTTCCTCCAGCAACAATGCACACATCTTCACATCAGTACTTTTAACATTGGATTGAGACCAAGAGTTCTGGGAAATTGGCATCAGAGTAGACAGGCAGGGCTCAACTCTCCCAAAAACAATGGAGAAAGGGACTATAAGTAAGGGGGCTGATTTGGGGGTCAGCATAAAGGACAATGCTGTGCAACCCTCGGGAGAGTAAGGGTCAGAGAAACAAAGAACCTGAAATAACAAATATGAGTTACCAAATATGAGTTAACAAATATGAGTTCCTGGTGGCCAGGAATGATACCCATCCCTACCCTCAAGTCATTATGCCTGGATAAAATCCCTGGCTTACTGCAGCTGACCGAGAGGGGAACAGAAATCTTCCTCCCTGTCAGCTGTTACAAGGGAGAAGGGTGGGTGTGTTAGAGGGCAGAGAGTGCTTTCCCTTCAGTGAATTTAGCCAGGAAAGCCTGCTTCAAATCTCAGCTCTGGCCAGACCAGAAACACAGGAAATTGAAGGTTGAAAGAAAGACCTTTGTGGAAAGGTATGCTGACAAGGGTCATCTGCTGGCCAGACAGGAAACCGAAATGAGTAAAACTGCTTTTAGGTTTCTCTTTAGCCACAAATGCTGAGAGAAAATTTGCCCCATTAGTGAGTTCTTAGGCTGATTTTGATAACTTAAGCTGGGTAATTTTAAAGACTTCGCATAAGTTGAATGAAAAATCAAAGGAGAGCTGTGGGGGGAAAACACTATGCAAGTGAGAGAAGTTAACCATCAGAATAAATTCACCAACATATTCAGATACTTAGACTTCAGCAAAAAATTAAAAGCCATACTAGGAAACAGGAAGAGATGTCCTAGCCAAAGGAACAAACCAAATATCCTGATGTGATACAGGATTTAAGGCAACTAATCAATGATAAACACAAATCTCCTAAATCAATTCAAATAATTGAACTAAAGAGATAAATTGAACTAAAGAGATAATATAACTAAAGAGATAAAGGATATTAAGACACTAGGTGAGCATAAAGAACAATTTGAAAGCCTGCAAATAAAAATAAAAGAGCTTATAGAATGAAAGACACAGTGGATGAGATTAAAAATATATTAGAAGCATATATTATCAAATATGAATTGGGTGAGAACTGAATAAGTGAACTGGAGAATAGAGCATCTGAACTTGAAAAGACAAGGAACAGAAAGAAGAAAGAAAAGAAAAAATGGAACAGGGTCTCAGGGAATTGAATGACAACATGAAATGCACAAATATGTGTTATAGGTGTCCCTGAAGGAGAAGAGAATGGGAAAAGGGCAGAAAGAACATTTGAGGAAATAATGACCAAAAAATTCCCAACCCTTGTGAAAGAACATTTGAGGAAATAATGACCAAAAAATCCCCAACCCTTGTGAAAGACATAAATATTAATATCCAAGAACAAAACAACCCATAGAAAAGCTGCATAGAGCTACTCCGAGACAATTACTATCAGGATAACAAATATCAGAGATAAAGAGAGGATTCTGAAAACAGCAAGAAAAAAACCACATCACATACAAGGGAACCTCAATAAGATTAAGTGCTGACCTCTTATCAGTAACCATGAAGGCAAGAAGAAAGTGATATGATGTATATAAGGCAATGAAAAAAAAACTGCTGGCAAAGAATTCACCAAGAAATAACTATTATAAATATATATGCACCTAACCTGTGTGCCCCAAGATACATGAGGCACACACTGGGAAGAGCAAAGGGAGAAATAAGTATATATACAAAAATAGTTGGAGACTTCAATACATGATTCTCATATTGGACAGGACATCTGGATAGAGGATAAACAAACAGAGAGCTTGAATAATATGATGAATGAACTAGACCTAACTCACTTTTATGAAGCATTACATCCCAGAACAGCAGGATATACATTCTTCTCAAGTGCTTATGGATAATTCTCCAAGATATACTATATGTTTGGTCTAAGACAGGTCTCAATAATTGAAAATGATTGAAATGATACAAACACTTTTTCTGGTCATAATGTAATGAAAAATAATAATGGATGGAAAAAGGGAAATTCATAAATCTATGGTGATTAAACAACACATTCAAATAATCAGAGGATCAAAGAAGAAACTGCAAGAGAATTCAATAAATAACTTAAGATAAATGAAAATGAGAACACAGCATATGAAAACCTATGGGAGTTCATTGGACTCACCCAGGACAGCTAACAAGATGATGATGGACAACGACAATCCTAAGGAACTGAGAGAGTCTACAACTGCAAAAGAGTACCATCCATCTGCCTCATGGGATCAAGGCCTCCTCTAAATTAGAGGTGGAGTGGGCAACACCATTCCAGAATCCTCAGGATTGAGGAATAAACTATTACTGTAATAAATCACATTAATAAATTAAAGAAGGAAAAACACATGATCCTCTCAATTGATGCAGAAAAGGCATTTGACAAAATACAGCATCCTTTCTTGATATAAACACTCCAAAAATAGGGACGAAGGAAGCTTTCTCAACATGGTAAATTGCACATGTGAAAAAATCACAGCAAATAGGTGGGCCAGAGGATACAGTCTCTGGGAGTACACCTAAAAACTCCTGCATCACATATAGGTTTGAGTAGAAGGGACTGATGGACCATGTGCAGGGATGACTTGTTTGAGTCCAACTCTGTCACTCTCAGGAACACAGATGTCAATGAAGAGCCCATGTGGGGTGTTTTTGGGGGTGTGGGTGGTGGGGAGCATGGGAATCGCTGTAGTTTCTGAGTAATATTTGGGTAATCTAGGCACCTTTATAAAATGTATATATATATATAATAACATTTATGTAAACAAATGCACATATATGCATATGTATTTATATATCATTTTACAAATAAAAAAAAAAATCACAGCAAATATTATATATTGTACTCAGTGGTGAAAGACTGAAAGCTTTCCCACTGAGATTGGGAATAAAACAAGGATGCCCACTCTCCCACTATTGCTCTATATTGTACTGGAAGTTCTAGTTAGAGCAATTAGGCAGGAAACAGAAATAAATGGCACCCAAATAAGAAAGAAGCAGTAAAATTTTCATTATTCATTGATGATATGATCCTATATCTAGAAAATCCTGGAAAATCCACAAAAAAGCTATTAGAATGAATAGATGAGTTCAGCCAACTGGCAGGATACAAGATTAATGTGCTAAAGTCAATAGCATTTCTATGCACTAATGATGAGCAATCTGAGGAGGAAATTTTAAAATCCCATTTATAATAGTGACTAGAAGAATGAAATATTTAGGAAAAAACTTAATCAAGGACATAAAGGACCTGTATTCAGAAAAATACAAAACATTGCTTAAAGAAAGTGAAGAAAACAAATAAATGGAAGGATATTGTGTATTCATGGACTAGAAGACTAAATATCATTGTATTAGTCAGCCAAAGTGTGTTGATGCAAAGTACCAGAAATCTGTTGGCTTTTATAAGGGTATTTATTTGGGGTAGAAGCTTACAGTCACAAGGCCCTACAGAGTCCAACTCAAGATATCATATGAGGTACTTTCTCACCCAAAGTCATTTGCCACGTGTTGAAGCAAGATGGCAGGTGATGACTGTGAGGGTTCAGCCTTCCTTCTTCTTCTTAAGGCTTCATGGTCCCAGCTTCTTCTGATCTCAGGTGTAGACAGGCATAAGACTTGTCTCTTACCAAGGGGATGGGGACTCAGCCCTGCATGCCCTAATGATATAGTCAAATCAAAGCCCCAATCTTAACATAATCAAGTAAAACTAAAGCCTTTGAATTTAAATCAATCAAAGGTATCATGTCCAGAGGAACAGACCAGTTTACAAACATAATTAATATCTCTTTTTGGAATTTTTAAATAACTTCAAATTGCCACAATCATTAAGATGTCAATTCTACCCAAACTGATTTACAGATTCAATGGAATCCCAATAAAAATCCCAAAAGCTTTTTTTGTGTTTTTTTTGCAGAAATGGAAAAGCCAGTTATCAAATTTATTTGGAAAGTTAAGTGGCTCCAAATAGTGAAAAATGTCTTTTAAAAGATTAGGAAAATTGGAGGATTCTCACTTTTGGGCTTTAAATCAGATTACTTAGCCACAGTGGTAAAAACCAGAATGGTACTGAAATAAAGACAGACAGCTTGATCAATGGAACCTAAATGATAACTCAGAAATAGAGCTCCACATCTACAATCAGTGATTGTTTTATGAGGCTGTTAAGACCTCCAAGCAGGGCCAGAACAGTCTATTAAATAAATGATGCTGGGGAGAACTGGATATCTATATCCAAAAGAAAGAAATAAGACACTTATCTAACACCTTATGTAAAAATTAACTCAAAATGGATCAAGGACTTAATACAAAAGTGAAAACTTTAAAACTTCTATAAGAAAATGTAGGAAAACATCTTCATAACCTTGTGGTAGATGGTATTTTCTTAAACCTTATAACCAATATACAAGGAACAAAAGAAAAAGTAAATTAATTGGACCTCCTCAAAATTAAACACTTTTGCACCTCAAAGGACTTTGTCAAAATTGTGAAAAGGCAGCTGACTCAATTGGAGAAAATATTTGGAAGTCATATGTCCAATAAGGGCTTAATATCCATCATGTATAAAGAGATACTACAACTCAACAATAAAAAGACAAACTCCCTTATAAAAAAAAAATACAATGAAGAAATATAAATGCTGAAAAGACACATGAAAAAATGTTCAACATCAGTAGCAACTAGGGAAATGCAAATCAAAAGTACAATGAGATATCATTTCTCACCTAGTAGAATACCCGCTATGCAAAAGTTGGAAAAAATATTTAAAGAAAGCAAAAAATGTTGGGAAACTCCAACTTTTGGAGAGGATGTTGAGAGATAGGAATGCTTATTTACCTTTGGTGGGAATGTAGGATGGTAAAGCCACTATGTAGGACTGTTTGGCAGTTCCCAAGAATGTTGAATACAGACTTGCAATGTGACCTGGCAATGGCACTACTAGGTATAAACTCAGAAGAACTGAAAGCAGTATCATGAATGAACATCTCCATACAAATATTCATAGCAGCATTATTCACAATTGCCAAAAGTTGGAAACAACTCAGGTGTCCATCAACTGATGAATGAATAAAAAAATTGAGGTGTATATACACAATGGAATATTATGCAGCTGTAAGAAGAAATGAAGTCATGATGCATATGACAACATAGATGAACCAGGAAGACATTATGTTGAGTGAAGTAGCCAAACACAAAAGGACAAATACTGTATTATTGGGCTATTATGAACTAAATATATTGCATAAACTCATGGAATTAATAAAGAGAATATGGATCACCAGAAAATAGAAAGAGGATAGAGAATGGAAAGCTGAGTTAATCTGTTCAGAATTGGTAAAAAAGTTGTTTGTAAATATTTGGAAATCATAGAAATTGTGAAAGCACACAATTTCTGCTAGTGTTTGGAACTAGTAGAGCTATTATATGGGTATGACAGTGGTTGAAAGGAAAGTCTAAGGACATGGATATTACTAGAAGGAAAACTTAAAAATGTAACATGGGACTGTATAACACAGTGAAACCTCATATGAAATATAAATATGGGTAATATTGCATATATGACTGTTTTTACAAAATATAAATACAAATAAACTGGAGAAATGGAAACAGATTACTAGCTAGGTATGTCATGGGAAGCATAGAGAGATTGAGAGGTGATGAGTTTTTATTTTTGTTTATTATTATTATTATTGGAATAATGAATATGCTTTAATAATATTTGAAGTGATAAATGCACAACTATGTGATTATACCAAATACCATTTACTATACACTTTGGATGAGCTTATGCTTTATTAATATGTATTAGTAAAATTGATTTGCTAAAAAATATTACATTGATTGAATGCACCCATTGAAACCTCAGCCTCCCTACTGACAGTAAATTTCTATTCTTACTCATCTCTATCACCTCTGTTCACCACAGGCCTAAGCAAATTTCAGGCACTAACATGATCCATGAGTTCATTAGTTCTCCAATGTGGCCATAGGTTTGGTGAGAAAAATAAGTCATCTCAAGAGAATATATAGCCTTAATCATGGCTGGAAAAAATTTATTGCAGTGGTTGGAAGAAGATTACTTATTGATGTGTCCCTAACTTACCAAAATTGATTTAGAGTCCTGTATAAACTTAACTGAAGATCAGACTCTTCAATACCTCCTGAACACACTTGGCATACCGATGCCAATAGGAGAAACCTGACCATCAGCTCATAAAAGAGGCTCAATTTCAGTAAAGTAGAATTTCCTACTCACTTGTGGTTGCATTGTCAATAGCTCAGCTGACAACTGTCAGCTGGATTTTCTCTCACAACCAGACAAGCAGTAGGTAAACAAAGCTGCAAATGGAGAAAGAAGCCTTCAGACTGAAGTGTTGAACACAATATCAGACTCCCAGGCATGAATGCCAAACCCTTCACCTGGGAAAAACCCTGTTCCAATAAACAGGAACATAAATTGTGCTCCAAGAGAATTAGGGAGAGGACTCTCATCCCCCAGAGTCAAAAGGTCTAAGATATTGGCTTGTCTGGTTAAAAAGATGATATGAATACCCTCATTGTACAGATAAGATCATAAAAATCACTGAATTGTACTTATTAATTAGCCCATGATGTTCAGAGACTTTCAATTCTGTTTTTCATTCCAAAATATAGGGATCCCCAACCAATGTCACATCTGGAATTAGGCCTCCATCACCAGAGAAAGCAGTCTGTAATTTCTCAGATATAATTATTCTTGGTTTTTGCACTAGCACTGGTTCTCCAAAATTCATCCCTATCTTCTGGACTCCCACACCCTTCCTGCTCTGCTGTGAATATGACCTTCTTGATATACTTGTCCTAAATCATCTTGGTTTCTCCACATGTGGTGTCAAACAATGTAATGCCCTCAACACTGATTTCTAGATCTTACCCCAGTGGATTTGCATATCAACAAAAAACTTAAGGATATATTTTATTATGGGATTGATCAAATCAAAGTATTGATCAATTGGAAGGGAGCAATGGCTCCCATTTTGCAATTATAGTCATGACAATCTTCTGCATCCAAAAATAGCAGAAGTATATGTATCATCACGTGATTGTCAATTCCCACAGTCCTCATAGGATTTGCAGGCTCAGAAGATAGAGAATGAAGGGATTTGGAAGAAAATCTATTTGAATAGTCTGTTATTTTAATGAGGTGGTTGCTGAAATCGTGCCCTATATTAATCACCATAAGCTCCACCATCCCTTCATTTGATTATGTTTGTGAAAATATGTGTATACTGTAATTGAACTTTAAAATATCATTAATAATTACATACATTTCATGAACAAAAAATGGTAGTGTCATAAACAGATATGAAAACTTAAGGGATGTCAACATATAGAAATCAACCAGAGTAAAACTCCACACTAGTAGACTAAAAAAAAACAAAACTTTGTACTGGATAGTCTTGTCAAAGCAATTTTGCTATAAACATAAATAAAAGGCATGCAAATTGTAAAATAAGTAAAAATTTCTCTATTTTGAGATGACATGATCTTATATACAGAAAATCCTATTGATTCCACACATGTACACACACACACACTTACACTCATGCACACACATACACCCTAAATATTAGAGCTAATGAATGCAATAAACTTGCAGGGTAAAATATTAACATGCATAAATCAGTTGTATTTATGCATGCAAATTGTGAGAATGCAAAAAGAAAAATAAGAAAGAAATGACTGTAGCATCAAAAAGAATAAAGTTGCTAGGAATAAATATAACCAAGCTTTGCAAGATATGTACATTGATATTTTTAAAAGTTGCTGAAAGAAATTAAAGAAGACTTAAATAAATGGAAAGACATCCCATTTAATATAATGGGAGACAATATAGCTAAAGTGGCAAGACTCTCCAACTGATTTAGAGATACAATGCAATACCTATCAAAATCCCAAAGTCCATTTTTTTTAAAAGAAAGGTAAAAGCTGACCCTTATGATCATGGAATTATGAGACCCTGAATAGTTAAAGTTATATTGAAAAAGAAGAGCATAAAAGGAGGATAACCAATTCTCTATTTCAAAGCATAATACAAATCTACATTAATTAGAATAGTGTGATACTGGCATAAAGGTAAATATATAAAACAATGGAATAGAATTGATACTCCATAAATACACCCATACATCTATGGGCAATTAACTTTCATCATACATGACACTAACTTCTTGCACTGAGGAAAGAATTGTGTCTTCACAAAATGGTGGCAGAACAACTGTATATGCAAATGCAAAGCATGAATTTTGATCCTTAGAATATTTACAAAAAATTGCCATTTAGAGAGCTAAATGTAAGAGACAAAAAGTCATTTAATATAAAAATGGGCAAAGTATTTGAATAGACATTTCTTCAAGGAGTGTATGCAATTGGTCAACAACCACATGGAATGATACTCAACATCTTTATACTTTAGGGATATGCAAATCAACACTGCATAAAGACACCACTTCACATCCCCTAGGAGGGTTATACTATTTTTGAAAATCGAAAATAACTGTTGGTGAGGATGTGGAGAAATTGGAGTCCTTGTACATTGCTGGTCAGTATGTACAATGTTGCAACTGCTGTGGAAAATATTTAGGCAGTTCTTCAATAAAATATACATAGAATTAGATGATAATGCAGCAATTCTCTAACTTGATATATAACTTCAAAAACTGAAGAGAAATATCCAAGGAATTGTCCACAAATATTCGTAGTAGCATAATTTACAATAACAAACAGCTAGAAACAAACCAAATATCTATCACCTAATGAGTGAATAACCAAAATGTGTTTTATCCATACATTGAAATTTTGTTCAGCCATAAAAAGGAATGAAGTAATGGTACAAGCTATAATATGGAACAATCTTGAAAACATGCTAAGTTAAAGAAGCCAGATACAAAAGGTCACATGTTTAAAAAGGTTCATTTATATGCAATATCCAGAATAGGTAAAACCATAGAGACAGAATATTAGGGGCTGACAGGCATTTAGGTGAGTGGGGAATGTGGAGTAACTTCTTTTGTGGGCATGAGGTCTCCTTTGGAGGAGATAGAAATATTCTGAAATTAGATAAAGCTGATGCACAACATTGTGAATGCATTAAGTCCCAATGACTGTATTTTTAAAATGGCTAAATGTATGTTATTTGAATTTCACCTCAATAAATAATGTGCAGATAATGTCAAGCACAGAAATTGCATGAGATTTTATCCACAGAAATATACTTTTCCCTAGAATATAAAACATATTCATTTTAATGTATAAATGTGAATATAAACATTAATAGTTTACATTTTAATGAATATTTATTGTCTCATATTTCTTTTTCATGCATAACCTGGTTTATTTTTGTCAAATCATTTGGAATGTTGAAACTGTTCATATTTATTATTCTTCTATTTGTTTTTATTTTCTGATTTTTTTTTTCAGAGAATTCCATCCTTTTATCTATAGTGAACCAGTGTGTTAGGATCTCTGATGAATCTCCAGGACATAGAATATTTCCTACTACACATAATGCAATCAAAAGGATTTATGAATGAATAATGGAATGAATGAGTCTTCATAATTACTCTTTACAAAGCCTTACATATCCAACATCATCTTAGGTTTATAATTTTGAAATTATCTGGTAAATCTAATCAAGATGAACAAAGTGCATCCCACAGAATTAAGCATTTGCTAGTTTTATTTTTTGCTTAATCGGGGAGTAACCTCTGTAATATTGTCCTTATTTGCCTTATTGACTATTTAAAAGGGTATGAAAAATAGAGGTTATATTCCCCTTGAGAAGAAGAAACTGGACAGGGCAGAACATTGTGAAAAGAGCTTACTTTTGAAATCTGTCTCAGAACTTAGTCAACCTCATCAAGTCTTCTAATTTTGGGGTTCTAATGAGTCCTCCAAACAATAGATGGGAAGAGACCTCTCTTTACTTGCAAAATATTTTGTTGACACTTTCATTAATTAGGGAACTAAATATTGTTTCACAGTTTGCCATGATCCTATTTAACAATTGTTAAAATCTGACAACTTTTGACAGTTTCTTTCAAAAATTGAAACATAAATGATGTCTTCTTGATGTCAAACTCTCATTGAAATTTTTCAGATGCCCCTTGGAAAATCACAAAGGATTTTTAATTTCACCCTGTAAAAAGAGAGGTGCTAAAAACAAGTTAGTTTTATTTGATATGCTATCAATTGCATAGGAAGTGTTAGTTTAAAAATGATTTTGTAATTTTCTTATGGTTAAATTTATAGGATAGCATGTTATTGATATAAACATTTCAGAAATTATATAAAATTCTTAGAGACTTGTCAATATCCTCACTGTTCCTGATATGTCTGATACTAGACAACAATAACATTATTGGTTATAAGTTCAGCTGTTTTTAATATTTCATGAACTCTCATCTGATTGTTCACTTTTGTAAAAGAGCAATAAGTTAACCATGGTATGTGTTTTGTGATCTTCCCTTGAAATGCTTGCAATCAGATACAGACCAATGTGCTTCATCTTCAACAAAAAGGGCTATCTCAGAGACATATGGAAAGGTCTATACAAAGTTCTCTTAAGCACTAGCTTCTAATGGCATTGCTTAAATAACTTTGAGAACATTACACTGGACTGAGTCAATATCTCCAGAATTCTAGTGATAGGTTCATGAGATTGCTAACAGAAAAGCTAATAAAACTAAGATCAATTACCTAGGGCTAATTGTAGTTTTGTTTGGATTATTGCTAATATTTTATTGTTCTATTTTCTAGACAGAAGGGATTCCTTACTAAATTATGCTATCTATAATTCATAATTCATCTTTATCTCCCTGCCTCCAGAATTTGAAAAATCTTACTGAATATTCTTATTTTGGGGGTTATATATTTATTTGCATAGGTTCAGTCAGGATCTGTCCTCTTTGTTAATGGGTAATAATTGGAGTAAATGGTAATATAACAAAGTCTTAGGAATGTTAACTATTGCTTATTTCAGCCCTCACCTTGATGCAGTTGCCTGTACTTACTCCAATTGTGTTAAAACTACAGCAGAAACTGCCAAATTAGTTAAAGCCTCAGCAAACTTTAATCGAGCAGAATTAATATTTTCCCTCCAAAATACTGACTTCTTATGAGATCTTTCTATTTCACCTCCTAATCTTCACCTAAAGTTCAGCAATGTTCTTAACCCTGCTACTCTGCTACCTTTATCCAATGAGGGGATATGCCATGACTGTAAACTGATAACTTCAAAATTAATGACTCCATACATGTGCTAATGATCAACCCAGATGTCATCCTATTTGTTGATACTTCTTATGCTAGAACCTCTAGTGGTAAATTTCAAGCAGGCTATGTGGTTACTACACACTATGAACTGAGTGAATGTGGTGGTCTTCCACAATTTTCTTCTGCCATAAAGGATGAAATATATGCTCTTACCCAAGTCTGCTTTCTATCTGAAGGAAATGCTCTTAATATCTATTGTGGTAACAGGTGTGCTTCTTGCACAATTCATGATTTCAGCATGCTATGGAAACAAAGAGGGTACTTCACTTCTGGTATGCCAATTAAAAACGGTGGGCATGCAAATTATCTCATTTCTGCCATTTTACTCCCATTATTAATGGTTGCCATCATTATGAGAGAGACTCACACAAAAAGGACTGAACCTGAATATTTTTTAAAAAGGCACTTGCATATTTTCATACAAAACAACCATCATTAAAATAGCTGAAATATAAAGTTAAATTAAAATAGTCTAAAGTAACTCAAGAAGCTGGCCTTCCCTGGCCAAAATTTTACATTTGGCATAGATATTTATCCATCACATTCTCTTTGGAAAACACAAACTATCCCCATATGAAATTGTTACTGGCAAACCTATCTGTGGGAATAAAATGGAGAAATGATAGCTTACTGTCACACCATGACAGGAGCCAATTTTCAAATCCTTAATGCATTATGCCAAAGATTACTTTCAGCATGTAAAGGACATCTTTCCTGACCCATATGACTTATACCTTATTAATCATAAGTTAATGGGTCTACTGGAAATGACACAGACAAAAGGCAGCCCTAGATCCTAATTAAAAGGAACCCTGCCAAGTATTCCTAACTTTTGACACTGCAACTTAATTACAGGGTCTTGAGTCATGGGTAGACATCACTCAACTACAAAAGGCTCCTTCACACTCCTGGACTTGTCCTAACTCTGGAGACTTAAAAATCAAACTAGTAGGAAGTGAAATAGACAATGTCACCAGGTAGCATACTTATTCCCTCCACTCTCTTTCCCTCCCCTTTTGTCATTATTCATCATCCATATTCTCATCTCAGTCTCTCCTACCCTAACAATGCCTGCCCCTCTTGCCTTCCAAAAGACTACATGGAAAATTAAAACCAAAACAATCACTCCAGCCCCTTGGATATTTACATAGATGTCCAATGTATACATACATTAGATGAACTAGTCTCTTATGCATTGACTAACCATAACTGCTGGATTTGCAATTGCCCTGCTTCCAAACCTTTATCCAGCTCATATCTGGCCCAGAGAGGGAAAGTATTGGGAAATTAAAACCTCTTCCAAAATGCCACTTCCCCTGTATCTGGGTTGCTTTCCCCCTCATGGCCACTGGTTTTTTTTTTCTTATGTTTCTTCAATATGTAGCACATATGAGTGACTTAACACTCAACAACACACCCTCACTCTATTCCCAACAGAAGTCACTGTCTTCCTCCACTCCTGTTCTTTAGTAAGGTGAGCTACAATTTTCCAATCTAAAGTTAATGCCCTAGAAACATAATTGTGGTAAAAAAAAAAAAAAAAAAAAGGAGCTAATCTGTACTACTTTGCTCTTTCACTGCTCCTATAACAAACAGGTATTCTGGCCTCCCTTGGCCTTCCCAGTTACATAAATGTTAATCATTCTTCTCCCACCCCAGCCAAACATTGAATTGCCACAATCATACCTATAATACTGGTATTTGCAACCCATTTAAGACTTGCTGGAGTGGCTGCAGGAACCATTGCTGTAACCCAGCTATTACAAATCACTGACATCTAATTAAGGATGTCTACAACTCTATTATTTCATATTTCTAAAAGGTAACAAATATTAGGTCTGTTTAATCAATGGTAGATAACTCTTGCAAAAAATGGTTTTTGAAATAGATTGGCCCTTATTTAAGTATTAGGTAATCAAGGAGGTGTTTGTAATGTTAATAGTTGTATATGGACTAATGGCATTGGACAAGGGTCCATTCTAACTAAAAGCCTGCACCATGAACTCATCACCATAGAAAGCATAAACCATACTTTAGCACACTCCATAATTCAACCAAAATATTAATATAAGCCCCTGCCATAACTGATTACTTTACTACTGGTTAATGCCAAACAATTGGAGACTTCTTCTACAAGCCAGCCTCGAGGGACTTCTCATGTTTCTACTTAATTTCTTCCTTTGACTATTATAATAAAATATCTTCTATGCCATTTAGATCACTTTATGACCTACCCTTTGGAAGTCTTCTATTTAGGCCACTCAAATGTTCCAAGTAATCAAGCTCAAAACTGAGGTGAAGAATCAAAGGTTACTTGTAACATAATTTCTTTGAAATGCTGTCTTGGCTCAGTTTTGAGGCCATGGATAGAGGTCCGTCAGTTCCTTCTCTTAAGCAGCTTATTAAGGCCACACACCAGCCAACTGTCTTATGCTCTCAAACACTGAGGCCACTATGCACCCACCCTAATCTCCTCAGAGATGGGCTGAGTTTCGACATAATTCTCTTGCACCTTCTGAAACTCACAATGCCAAGAACTGTTCTGTCTGTCAACAAGAAAGAAATGGCAGATGGCTATGGGGTAGATGCCTTGGGGAAAGACTATGCACATTGGTGATAAATAAAACTGATGCCAGTAGACCCTGGAGTCGAGAAGTTTCCTTGCAGGAACAGACACTTACTATGGGCTGGGCTCTGCTTCCCCTGTGCTAGATGCAAATTCTCAAAATACTACTTTGTCCTTGGCACTGGACAAGTTAATCATAAAAAATCTTGATGTAGATCTCTTTACCTTTATTTTGGTTGACTTTCATAGGTTGATGCTATCTTTCTATTCTATTCTATTCTATTCTATTCTATTCTATTCTATTCTATTCTATTCTATTCTATTCTATTCTATCTATCATCTATCTATCTATCTATCTATCTATCTATCTATCTATCTATCTATCTATCTTCTGATGACTGAAGGAAAGTTGAATACTTTATGTTCCTTGAAAACTTTGCTTCTCTGTAGATTTCCCAGAAACAAATATATTCACTTATGCAAATATCTTAAATATGCATATCTTGATCAAGAAATTTGCTTTGGGCTTAAGCATACAGAATATACTTAATTTTTTTTTCAGATATACTAATAATATCCTTGTCAGCTTCTTTTAAAACCTAAAGATCCCCATGCCAGCCAACCACAAACTTACACTGCAGGAAGATTAATCACATTCACAAAGTTGCACTACACCCACCACCATCCATTCCCACAACATTGCCTTCACACAAAACAGAATCCCTACACAACTTAAACATGATTCCCCATTTCCCCTGACCCCTGCCCCTGGTAACCTGCTCTCTACCCGATTCCATATCAATTTGCATAATCTAAATTCCTGCCAGAAATAGAATCATGCATTTTGACAATTTATCTCTTAGCCAATTTGTTTTGTGAACATTTAAGTGCAGGATGTATACATATTTGATCTTGAGGAATTAATACTTCTGCCAGCATTTTCTCAAAAGAAATGATTTTCAATTAGGCAAACACCTTAATTTCAGTTTTCAACTTCAAGCTAATTAAGATAGATAGATGGTTTCACATCTATATTCCAATTTTTTTCATCTATCCCAGTCATAGGCATTTCAGAATTGTATTCTCCCCTCTGGCGATACTGTCCAAGTCTTGAAGTGCATTTAAATATTCTTGTATCTTCAGTTGCTCATTCTATTTCTTCAATTGTGGAAACATATCTACAACATAAACTTTCCCATCCACACTGCTAGCAAACTGACCATTCTGTGAGTCTTCTCCTATTCTCAATGTTGCCATATCCTCACCACCTTCCATTACTAAAAGCTTCCCAACTCACCAAAAGGGAAACCCTTCTGCCATTGGGCATTAACACACCAATTCTCCTACCCACTAGTCCAAGGAAATGCTACTTGAATTTGTGTCCCTAGTAGTTTCTTATTTTCTGAAATTTTAGTTTTCATCACCATAAGGACTCCAGGTCACTCTGGGAAGTGGCATCCATCCAGAATCATTCACTCATGGTGTCTCTACTCAAGTGTTCCATCACAAGTGTATTTATCAATATGATTATTAGTTCTGCCACTGTGCTGGCAGTTTGTCATCACCACTAGTATTGCTGTTACTGTTTTAATTTTTGATTGTATAAATCCTAGAATGCATTTTCTATACCCATGAAGAGGGTTCAACTGACTGAACACAATGACACAGCTTTGTATATACACATACATACACCAAACTGCCCACCCCAGATTTCTGAGCCAACAGAAAGTTTCCAACTCCCACTTTCATGAAGCTGAAAGCCACCCAAGCACCACAGGAGGTCTGAGATGGCCCTGCAGGGACTGAGTGTGTTTTGTGCACTTCCATAGGTGAATGACATACCTGAGAAAGAAGTAGTCAAATTTCCCCAGACCCATAAACAGGCCACACAAGCCAGGGAGGCACAACAGAGGACTGTCCCCTGTCAGTGGGACAAGTGTTCCTGCAGGAAAACTTTCAAGGTAGCCCACCTCCAGTGGCCAATAGTTCTGAGCCTTGCTGACTCAGAAACATCACGAAGGAAAGCTGGGGTCTTTCCTGGGTCCCCAGCAGCAGGTTTGGGTCAGGAAATGCAGACCAAGTTCCACTGGGATGAAGCAGAGTATCCAGGGTACATGCAGCACGGCCTCACCTCACTGTGACCCACATCCCTACCATACACATATACATCATTTGCCTGGAGCTAACTGGAAGTCTTTTTCTATCATATCCCAGAATCACCAGCTTCAGTTGCCTGGGATGTGATCTTGCCACTGGAAATGACTGCATTCCAGGAGGCCAGGAGTGAAGGCAGGGTCACATGGACAATGGCAAGGCATCAGCACCAAAGCCATTCCCAGGAGAAAATGGAAGCAGATACACTTGTGGGTGGTGGTTACTTTCTCCAGGGCATTCATTGTGGTGAGTCCCCATGTACATGTGGATTAGTTCAAGCTGGTCCCCCTCAACCAAGCTGGACCAACCTGGATCAACATCGCACATGGGCAAAGTCATGCCATGAACAGCCACATTCCAATCTGGACCCTGGATATATGAGCTTCAGGCTCCCAAATCTCTCCACATCCCACTCCAGGTACTCAGGACTGCCAGGCTGGTGAGGTTGTGGGGTGGTGCCAGTGGCTGGCCAGCAGTCTTGGGGGACCTGGAGTCAGGTGATGCCTGAGGGAACTATTCTGAATCTCCCTCTGGTATGGGTGATTGGACTGGTTTTGCTGCAGTACCTCAGGGAGAGCTCCTATGTATCACCCAGACTCACTTCCACTGCCCTCCTCTGTGTGGTCTGAGGGAAGCCATGATGAAGCTGGGCCAGTGTGGGGCAAGAAGTGTTCCCTTACCATGGTGCAAGCCAGCCCCATCCCACTGAAGTCAGCACTGATTGTTGGGGACCAACTGATGGAGTTTCTGTATCATTTCATTTTCAAAGTACCAGGGGACACCCATATGATGAGCAGATGACTGCCAGCAATGAAGGTGGGATCCTTTTGATCACAGATCCCTTAGGCTGGTCTGGCAAGAAAGATTCCTCTAGAGATCTGAATGGTGACTTGGTGCAGAAGCCACCACTCCTGTCACGGTAGCCATCAATGTTAGCCTTCTGGCACATTCATCAACCCCTCACTTCTTCCAGGCTGGGTGTCTGGGCCCCTCCCTGAAGTGAGAACAATGTGGAGTCCCATGAGGAGCTTGGGCCACTGCCAATCCCCTCAGGCCTGTTGTGTCTCATTCTGCTGCCTCTCCAGCAGCTGTGTCTGCCAATCAACTCCAAGGCCTTGATTGAATGAATGGGTGGAGGGGCTGAAGACACCAGCACTCACAGCTGAAACTAACTTCTTTTCATCAATTGGGTCCCAAGTTGTGTGAGTTCAGTTGCTTGTACTTGTGTATCAGTCTCATGGTGACTGAGTATGCATTTGCACACACTCAAACATCTCCACACATGAATGCAAGTGTGTTGCAAAATTCAGACTTGACTAATACAACCCATTGAATGCCCTCTTTCCCTTCTTCTTCATCTTGCTCCCTCAGACCCCCTTACCCAAGCAAGGGGTTTTACCAAAGTCCATCACCACCTCATGGGGAATGCTCCTGGCTGGATTGTTTGGCATGTGGTTTTCCCACTCACAGTGATCCTTTCCTATGTTGCCTCTGTGTTTTGGCTTGTGAATCTCCACAGCATTCAGAGGCAGGGTAGATTTCAGCTTCCTGTGGTTGGATTCTGGGTTTGATTGCTTTTGTTCTTGGAGTAATTTCCTCTCATCCAAGGTGATTTCTTGGGTGATGGTCTCTTGTCAGTATTCCTTTGACTCACAGATTCTGATCCAGAAGTTGCCTTCAAGCAATGTCTGTGTCACTCCGTCATCTGTGTCCTCTGAGTTAATGGCTGTTGATCTGGTAGCACACTCTCACTGTCTCTTTGAAATTCTCTCTTCTGGATGTAGAAGAGAACATAGGCTTGATGGCTCATGACAGAAGTAACATCACAGGCTGAGACCTTAGCATCATCCATTTTATGCCACTCACCACTATCAGCTTTGACATAACACAGGTAATGCCCAGTGTGACAAGTGGACTTGCATGGGCCAGCACAGCACAGAAACCACATTACAGCCTGCAGACACCAATAGGACATGAAAGATTCTATGAAATACTGAGGCCTACAATGTTGTACTGCAGAACTCAAGAGACATCAAGTCAGAAAATCCAGCTTGCAGCATTTATTCATTAAAAGTAAGGGGGGGTGGGGAGTGGCTGTGGCTTAATTGGTTGGGCTCCCATTTACCATATGGGAGGCCCCTGGTTCGATTCCTGGGGCCTCCTGGTGAAGGCAAGCTGGCCTGCATGTGGCATGGTGGCACAATGAGCTGGCACAGCAAGATGGCGCAACAAAGGGAGACAAGCAGACACAGAAAAAAACACACAGCAAATGGACACAGCAAGCACAAGCAGCAAGGGGGGGATAAATAAATAATTTAAAAAGTAAGGGGGAAGGTGGCAGATCTGGCTCAAATGGTTGGGCATCCATTTTCCATATGGAGGGACCTGGGTTCAATCCCCAGGACCTCCTGGTAAAATAAAGAAAAATATTGAAGGTACACAGGTGCACTGTCAGGCCCCATGAGTGGGTGAGCCCCAAGGCCCTGTGAGTGGATGAGACATCAGGTCCCACCAAACCATGAAGCAAGATGGTGACATAACAGGAGAGAGGCACAGGGGAGAGCCAAGATGAGACACACTGAAAAACCAGGAACTGAGGTGGCACAGGTGGCAGAATGCTTCTCTTCCACATCAGAGGTTCCCAGGATCAAATCCCAGTGAAGACAGGAGGAAAAGAATGAGAGGAGAGGGCAAGAAACAGACACAGAGAATTGCCCAATGAATGGACACCAAACAGCAAAAATGGGGAGGGGGGTTTAAAATGGATTAAAAAAATAACAAAC
>JAQZBX010042687.1:0-21928 GCA_029593785.1 Cabassous unicinctus
AGCTGGGGGGTGTGGCGTGGATGGTCCGCTCTCTGGTATGTCCATAAATGGCAAAAACAGGCTAGCAGTGAGACTGACATTGAGGGGTTTTTGGGCGAGGGGGTTGGGGAAGGGAAGAGGCGCTGTTCTCTAGATACTTCCTCAAAGAGGGGCCGCGGCCATTTTTAGATGGCAACCCACACTTCCTGTATAATCTTTCACTTGTTCTTGATGTTTTCTAAGTTAGTATTAACAACCAGAACGTTTTTGGAAGCTACAAGGTGAACATGGTATAATCTCCAACATCCTGAGTCCTTGAATAACTACATGGAGCAGAATTATTCTCCTCCAATCAAATCTACTCCTTCTCAATTCTATTAGATATTAGGTAAATGAGAAATAAACTTCTGATATCAAATCTCTGGGTGTTCCATATTAAGTACTAAGTATTTATTTGTTTATTAATAACTTTATTTGAAATAAATTTAAAGTTGTTAAATCATTGTTTATCTGTGACCATCACAATGTATCTTTTTAACTATGAGCCATAATCAGAAAAGTTTGAAAACCAGCATTCAATTATGGCTATCCAATAAGCTAAGCATTAAACCAATTCTTAGCATGCTTTCAGTTTGATTGGTTCACTTGGAAAACAAGCAAACAACAACAAAAACAATACTACTCTTACCGGGTTCTTGCATTGGCATTTTGATTGTAGAAAGTGGAAATCTGAGATGCTTTCCAGGAACAGTGCTATTCAAGTTTAGTTGGTGACTAGAATGCTCTCAAAGAACAGAGCTCCATTCCTGCAGATAGCCCTTGGTCACTAGGATATATGGAAACAGACTTCGGTTCCTCGGTGGAATAAGCTTCCCAACATAAAGCTGCTCAGTTATAATGTTATACATGAAGCTTTGTCTTAATGGCTGATTTTGCTGTAAACTTTTCCCCTGCAATGGAAATTTTGGAGGTCTTATTGTGTGGACCATATAGTTCTTTCATTCATTCATCCATTCATTCCACTCCTTCAATGTATATCTGTGCTAAAGTCTAGAGATAAAAAATTATTAATAAAGGAACTACAAATTCCGTTGAGGAAATAGACATAAAAATTGATTACAATAATTCAAATTTAAAATAGATATATGTCAGCAATTTTGCAAATGTCCTAAGGAGAGTATGATTAGCTCTGCTTATGTAAAGAGGTTTGCAGAGCAATTCCAAAGTATTGAGAGGGAAATGAGAAGTATGGCACAGAAAGCAGAAGTATGCAATACAGTATTTATTCAATGTCTCAGTGTCTGCATTTGTCTTTTGTCCACACATGGAATCATTTGACAATCCTCCTACATGCATTCAGATTCAGTGCTTCCTGTCTTTTCAGGCTATGTACAATTTTGAACATAGATAATAGGGAAATAAACCGTTTTGGTCCAATAATCTTGGTCCTGCATCCTTACATTTTCTATTACTTATGACCTTGTTCTGATAGTTAGGTTCTTCCCTGCTTCCTAGATCCTATATTAATAAAAACCATAGTAATGATTAATATTATTTATTGAACCCCTGTTAGATACAAGGCACTGTTTTAGGCTCAGGTTTCATCCTGTTTAATTTCTCAATTTTTCTTCCCAATAATTTTAAATTAACCCTTTTAAAGATGGAAAGCCAAAAGCTCTGAGTTATTAGATGGCTTGGACAAGGTCATGTAGGTAGGAAGTGGTAGAGACTGAATTCATACCTGGATCTATTTGTCGCCAAGTCCTTTGCTATCTTCATTATGCTATCCTGCCTCCTGAGCCAGAGTGCATACCTAATTAGCCCAAAGTGAATCAATCAGTCTTGGCTTTCATTAGTAAATTCTGGCCTGTTGCTGGGACTATAGCTTTGAAACTGATCTTCATTGGGGTGTCCGGGATCTTGCCATTTAATCACAAATATTTCAGATTTGGACTGACAGCTATCTAGCCACATAGCCCAATACTCCCTGCTCCTGAATTCTGACTCATTGGCCAACAGCCACACATGTACACACACCACCTACATCAGTCCTCCAGCACTCATTGCTTACCTGCTCTTTCAGCTCATTTATCTAGATCCCTTCTTTTAGCTGAAACTCTCCTCCTAATGTCACCTGGGTACCTCTCGCACATCATTTGACAGCTTTTACCCTGTTCACTCAGTTTCTCCTGGATGCTGGGGGTTAGTGGGAAAATGTATTTTGTTCCAATTGCATCATCTAAATGACTTATTTGGATTTCTTCCCATGAAAAATGATGGAGATTTAGGGTTTATATATAATTATAAAAGGCTTTTAAACTCTCCTAGGCATAAGCCAAGTAAAAGAATTAAATCTTCATTCACTACTCAGGTTGCATCCCTTGTCTTTTGTTAAACCACTATTGGTTTCCTAACTTATTTATGTGGAGGTTGGGAAGAGGATGATGCAGATAATAATGCAAAAAGCCTTTTGGAAAACAGATGCTATATAGTACTCAGTGGTCCTACGAGAAACAAGAAGGTACCTATGCCAGATATGGCAAATAGCCATATGGGTAACCACCTCACCTCTCCCTTTCCTGTCATAATTGCCTATAGCAGAGATCACTAATTGATTATTGAGCTCTAATTGTTCCTTACTGTACAACAGAGAAGTACCAATTCTAAAATTCCATACTTTTTCATAATTTTCCCAGCAGATTTCTTTCTGAGAATTTGGTATCTTGCCATTGCCATTTTTATATGAGGTGCATCCTAAAAAGCATGGAAAAATTCCATATAATTGCATCACCAACTACCTACAAAATATCCTCACTACAGTCATATAAAAATAAAGTTAAATGTGCAAGTGATCCCTCTTCCCCACAGAAGTAAGGTACTTTTACATAATTTGACACTACTGGGATAACCAGCGAATAAAACTTTTTGAATCTCTATTAAAACAAATATTCATACTTACCTGGCAGGGGAGATGCCATGATCACAAAGGTGGTTTTCCCAGGGTGAGGCTTATCCATTGCACTCCAGATGTGCTGACTCTGCGATTTCCCCAAATGTGGGAAACTCGACTGCATAATTTGTGGTAGTGGGGGACTGCATTCGCGCTCTCCCCTGGAAAAAAAAAAGAGAGAGAGAGAGAGAAAAGAAATTTTCAATGGAAGAACAAAGTTGGAGGACTCTTATTTCCTGACTTTAAAGCATATTACTTAGCTACAGTGCTAAAAAACAGCATGGTACTGGCATATAGATAGACAGATTGATCAACGGAACTGAATCAAGAACTCAGAAATAGACCCTCACATTTACAGTCTAGTGATTTTTGACAAGGCTGTCAAGCCCTCCCAACAGGCCTAGAACAGTCTATTCAACAAATGGTGCTGGGAGAACTAGATCTCCATATACAAAGAAAGAAAGAGGACCCCTATCTCATACCTTATACAAAATAACCCAAAATGGATCAAGCTAGAACTATAAGACTCCTAGAAGAAAATGTAGGGAAACATCATCAAGATATTGTGGCAAGTGATAGTTTCTTAGACCTTAGACTGAAAGCACAAGCAACGAAAGAAAAAAAAAAAAACAGATAAATGGGGCCTCCTCAAAATTAAACACTTTTGTTCTTTAAAAGACTCAAGAAAGTCAAAAGGCAGCCTACTCAATGGGAAAAATATTTGGAAGACTCATATCCGATAAGGGTTTGATATTCATGTGGTATAATGAGATTATACAACTCACTGATAAAAAGATAAGCAACCCACAAGAAGCTAAATATAGAACTTCCATATAAACCAGCAATTCCTCTACTAGGAATATATTCAGAAGAACTAAAACCTGTGGCACAAACAGACATCTGCACACCAATGTTCATAGCGACATTATTCACAATTGCCAGAAGATGGAAACAACCCAAGTGTCCATCAACAAATGAATCGATAAACAAAATGTGGTATATGCATATGATGGAACACTATGCTGCAGTAAGAAAATATGAAGTTGGGACACATATGATAACATGGATGAATCTTGAAGACATTATGCTGTGTGAAGTAAGCCAGACGCAAAAGGGCAAATTTTGCATGGTCTCATTAATATGAACTAAATATGAACAATAAACACATGGAATTAAAACCTAGAGTATAGGTTATTGGAGATAAGGGTAAGGTTGAGAAGAACTATATATGTAGAAGTTTCAATTAACTTGCCTGTAAAAGTGTGGAAATGGGTAGATTTGATGGTAACACATTATAATGAGTAGCAGCTGGTTTATAAATGGGATTGTGGCTGAAAGAGTAGTTTAGGGATATAAATGTCAGTTGAAAGAAATCTAGGGAATAATCTAGGGACTGAATAACACAGTGAACCCAGAAGTGGATGAGAATTGTGGTTAATAGTACAGATGCAAGAGTGTCCTTCTGAGAGCTAGAGTGGAAGTATGTCACCATTGCAAGGTGGTGGGAATGTGGAAAAGCATGGGAAAAATACAATTGGTGTGACCTATGGACTGTGATTAACAACAATATTGTAATATTCTTGCGTCAGTGCCAAATCTATACTGTGTTGATAATGGGAGGGTATGGAAAAAGTGTACCAGATGTATGCTATAGACCATAGTTGGTGGTAATAGTCTGATGATATTGTCTCATAGTCTGTAACAAATATTCCACCATGGTGTGGTATGTTGGTTAAGGTGTGTTGTATGAGAATTCTACACATGTGCATGATTGTTTTGTAAGTTCAGAACCTCTCTAGTAAAAAATATTTTAAAAAAGATAAGCAACCCAATTTAAAAATGAGCAAAAGACTTCAACAGACATTTTTACAAAAAGGGACTACAAATGGTCAAAAAGCACATGAAAAAATGTTCAACATCACTAGCTATTAGGGAAATGCAGATCAAACAATGAGATACCAATATATATAGAATTATTATTATTAAAAAACAAAACAAAACAGAAAACTACAAGTGCTGGAAAGGATATGGAGGAAACAGAAACACTCCTTCACTGTTGGTGAGAATGTAGAATGGTGCAGCCTATGTGGAAGACAGTTTGGCAATACCTCAAGAAGCTGAATCTAGAACTGCCATATGATTCAGCAATCCCATTACTAAGAATATATTCATAAGACCTGAAAGCAAGGATGCAAACTTACATTTGTACAACGATTGATGTTCAAAGCATCATCATTCAAATTGTTATAATATGGAAACCAGTCCCAGTGTCCATCAACCAATGAATGGATAAACAAAATTGGTATATACATACAATGAAATACTATTCAGCTGTAAGAAGAAATAAAATCTGGAAGCATGTGACAACATGGATGAACCTTGAGGATATTATGTTGAATGAAATAAGCCAGATATAAAAGGATAAATATTGCATGATCTCGTTAATATGAACTACATACAATGAGCAAACTTACGGAAGTAAACTGTAGAGCACAAGTTACTAAGAAAGAGAATGTGAGGTAAGAATGGGAGCTGATGCTTAATGTATGTAGAATTTTTAATAAGGTTTATTGTAAAAGTGTGGAAAAGGATACAGTTGATGGTAACACATTATAGTGAGCATAATTAACACTGCTGATTTATAATGTGATTGTGGCTGAAAGGGGTGGTCTGTGGATGTAAATGTCAATTGAAAGGAAGTTGGAGGTGTGGGAGGTGGGGAACATGGGAATCCCTGTAATTTCTGAGTAATATTTAAGTAATCTTAGCACCTTTAAAAATACATATGTATATATGTATATATAAAATAACATTTATGTAAACAAATGTACATATATGCATATGTATTTATATATCACCTTACAAATATTTGTATGTATTGTGAAAAATTTGATTTTTACCCACAATAAAAAAAAATAAAATAAAAAAAAGAAAGAAAGGAAGTTAGAGAATAATCTAGGGACTGTATAACAGTGATTTCAGTGGTTGATGAAGATTGTGGTTAATATTATAAATATGAGAATGTTTTGCTACAAAGTGTTAAGAAAATGGTGATACACAGGGAAATTATGACTAATGTAAATTATGGATGATAGTTAACAGTAATATTGCAATATTTTTGCAGCAGTGACAAAGACGACATATCAATTCTAGAGGACAATAATAGGAGGGATAAGGGGGTATGGGATTTTTCCTTTTGGAGCAATGAAAATGTTCTAAAATTGACTGAGGTGATGATAGCACAACTCTGTCATGAAAATGAGACCCACTAGGTGTACACTTTGAATAGATTGCATGAAGGATGGAACTGTCTAACATAGGGAATTCAGTGGTGGAAAATGGACTTTGGTTAACAGAATAAATATGAGAACATTCTTTCATGAACTATAACAAATATATAATACTAATACAGGGTATTAGTAAATGGGTGGGTTGGGGGAAATTACGTCAAATGTAAGATATGGGCTGTGGTTAGTAGTATATTTTGATGGTGCTCTTTCATAGTTTGTTTCATAGTTTGTAACAAATGCTTCACAACAATGCAAGGTGTTGGTGGTGGGATGATATATGGGAGTCCTATATGATGATATGCATGTTTGTTTTGTATGTTTACAACTTTTATTATACACTATGGTTTATGTATGGTTATGTATGAATGATATATTTCAATTAAAGAAAAAGTAATATTCAGCTTATCAATGTTATCAACAAACCCAGATGGAAGAGAGAGACATTAACTATAAGTGTGTGTGATTAGGATGGAAAAAGTTCTTCTACATATTCCATGTGCAAAACTAGACAATGTAGTCTTAAAAGCAATTTTTTGGATTGTCCAACCTTCCTTCCTTAAAGCCTGAGAGGAGATAAACATGTCTTTCATTATGAACTCTTACCATGTCTCTTCTTTCATTACAGTCATCTTTCTTTTAACTTGTTAGAAATGAACTTGAGAACAGTCTTCCAAATTGGGTGAGGGCTGCCTTGTCTTTTTAAAATCAAACAAATTAATTTGACATATTTTTTCCTACATGTCGCCCTTGAATTTGAAAAGACCTTATGAGAACTAATTTTTTTTTAAGTTGTACCATTGATTGAGAAGACATTTTTAAAAGCTGTTTGTTTTGACCCTTAGCTGATTGAAATCTAGCTGGGGAACTGTTTGGAGTTTTTTTTTTGTTTGTTTTTTGTTTTGCCACATGGTTGTTTCTCCCTTTTTCTACCTAGATACCTAGCAGCTAATAGAATTTTGAATAGCCATTTCAGGTATTGCATGCTATCTGGGATTAATTCATCAAGTCATGAAAAGAAGATAAACTATATTTCAGGTCTTAGTATGGGCAGTACCATCACTGTGGATTTCCTGTAGCTTGAGAAATCTAGCATAGGATTTTTTGGTTGTTTGTGTGTTTTAATTAAAATTTTTTATTATTATTTTTAAAGAAGCTTTAGATTACATAAATGTTACATTGAAAAAATAGGGGATTCCCACATATCTCACCCCTTCCTACTCCCACAATTTTCCCCATTAACAACACCTTTCATTAGTGTGGTAGATTTGTCACAATTGATGAAAACATATTGAAGTATTGCTACTAACCATGGTCTATAGTTTACATCATGGTTTACACTTTGCATAGCACAATTTTATAGGTTTTGATAAAATGTATAATGGCCTGTATCCATTATTGCAATGTCATGCAGAGCAATTCCAATGTCCCCAAAATGCCCCATGTTACACCTATTCTTCACTCTCCCTCCCCTTCAGAACCTCTGGTGGCCACTGCCTTTATATCAATGTTACAAGTTCTTCCATTACTAGAATACTAATAGGTCTACTTTAGTCCATAGTTGCAATCCCCCCTTATGTTTTCTCATTCCTTAATCTTGAAGATTTTGGGATGATCATGCCCACTTTGCTCCCTATTGAAAGGGAGCTTAGATTCCATGGGGCAGATGGATGGAATTCTCTTGCTTGCAGTTGTAGATACTCTCTGTTTTTGGTGATGGGGTTGTCCATCATCATGCTTTTGTTAGTTGTCCTGAGTGAGTCCGATGAATTGGAGGGTAGGTGTTGGCTCCAACTCGGCTGAGACTCAGGGCTCAACCAACATATGAGCAGCTGGAAGATTAAAATCTCTGGGGTACATATTTAATGGTATAGTGCTAATTATAGGTTCAAATAAAAGGGGCATAAGAACCAAGTGTAGGAAAATTATAAATGAGTCCAACTCCGATACATTGGGGGAATAGGTTATCATATATTCCAAGATAAGGCCCACTGACAGGGTGCCAAATTCCTGGGGTTGTCTGCTCTGTCTATAATGTCCAGATGTCTCTAGAGCCTTCAGGAGCCCCCTGCTTGAGGCACTTTTTATTGCAGCAGTCAGTGAGATCCTCCTAATATGTGCATAAGTGTAAACTCTGGAATGATCTCCCAGCTCACTTTGAAATATCTTAGCCATAAAAACTCATTTATATTTGTTATTTCCCCTTTTTGATCAAGGTCTTTTTCCAAATGCATTGCTAGTTGGTGCTCAGTAGTAATCTTTCAATGCCAGGAAGGCTCATCCCTGGTAGTCAGGTCCCATGTGGGGTGAAGTTAGTGAGTTTATGCACTGAGTTTGGCTTACAGAGAGATCACATTAGAGCAACAAGGAGGCTTTCAGGAGGTAACTCTTAGGCTATATATAATATTAAGTTAAGTTTCAATTTCACAGGAACAAGGAGAATAAGTACAAGCATCAATATCAAGGGCCTTACATATTGGTCTGTCCTCCTTCGCTAGGCACTGCCCATGTACTCTAGGGATTCTTTCTACTCTATTAGAGAATGTAGCAGGACTCCCCAGGATGGGAATTCAATATTCTTTTGGTCATTGTGTGGGTCTCCATCCACCGAGGCAACACCCCGTGACCACTTGAACACATTCATATTCCATAGAAGCAAGCACAGCATAGGGTTTTGATCACTGGGGATTATTTAGCCAAGTCTCAATTCCTCAGTCTTAAGTGAAATTCAGGCACTGCAGCAGCTGGACTCATGGACTCTATGAAGGCTCATAGGGACTTTGATATGTGTCCACAGTATTTTATGGCCAATATAGCTCTTAATGAGATATGCAGACAAACTGCTGTAGTTGTTGAATTAAAAGATTTTTGGTAGCTGCAGAATGAATCCAAACCAGTTTCCAAGATATTCAGCTATTTGCATGACTGGTTCCAGTTAACCTTTTAAGTATTATTTTATTTATAAATAAATAAAGCATGGGATTGAAAGTCAATCTACTGTGATTCAAACAGTTCTATCACTTTACTGTCTGTGTTACCTTGGGCAGATTACTTAGTTTCTTTAAGCTTCAAGTTTTTCAGGTATCAAATGTAGTTGAAAGTTAGATGGAGTTACCCCCTTTGTAAGGTTGTGCACTTAAAGAGGTAATCCATGTAAAGCATTTAGTACTATCCCTGGTATATTGTAGATCACTGCCTCTCAAACTCCAGAGTGCACACACATTGCCTGGGGATCTTGTTAAATTGCAGATTCTGATTCAGTAGGTCTGGGATAGGACTTACATTTTTTACAAGTTACCAGGTGACACCAACACTGCTGATCCATGAACCACAGTTTGAGTGGGAAATTTCTAGAGCCAGAAGTTTCTTTCATCAATTTTTTTCCACCATCATCATTATTATTATTAATACCTCCCCTTCCCACTGGAAACAAATGCAGTAAAAAAATAGGAACGGAATTCCCAATAACAACAGTTTTATCTCCTTGCCCATATTGTTCTCAATAGTGTGTGTTTAATAAATATTTCCTGAAATAATTACATGTAAAATGCTCTCAATTTGTGATGCTTACAAGTAAAAACTTATGTTTTTCATATCCATGGGCTTGTCATTTAACATAGTCCCTGGCACTTAGTAGGCCCTCTATGAAGACCTGTTGAATGGGACAATAGATGAATGAATGATTGTGAAAGGGTCTCCTAAAACAGAGCAACTTTCTAGCACTTAGGTATCTGAACTGAAAGAAAGCATTGTTCATTGTTTTTATCTTTTATTACCTGACAAGTATTAAAAAACAAAACAAAACAAACAAAAAGGGTTTGAGAATTAGTCTTGCTGTCTCCACCCAAGATGTGGCTCAAATTCTGGATTAGGAACTAGAAGAATAAGTCTCCCCAAACTTTCACACTTCCTAGAATATAACCTTGGAAGGGTCAGGCAGACTCTGTGAGCCTCAGCAGTGGCAGAAAGGAGCCCACTGGTGACAGAGGTCATCTCTTCTTTGAGGCCTCTAGGACTGCATTTCCAGGGCTAACAGAGCTAAGGCTTCTAGATATGCTCCTCTCCTAGACATAATTCCAAGAATGGGAAAATAGATTTGTGGTGGGTTTGGGGGCAGCTGCAGTCCTCCCATCAGCTCTTTCCCTACATAATCACCCAAGGTAGACTTAGACATTGACTAATTGAGGAGCCCAAATTTATTATTTTGTTGAGCCCTTGTCTTTGAAAAACAAAAACTAACAACAATTTGAACTACATTCTCTGAAATTTTCTATAAACTCTAATCTCTAACTGATACAATTCAAATTTTTTAGCTGATATCAATGCCATAAATTTTCTCAGGGCAGTGGTTTTCAATCATCAGTACATATTAGAATCACCCAGGGGCAATTTTAAAAATATTGATGCTGGGTAAGAAAAACTGAATCAATACTGTATTGGGGCCCAACCATCAGTGTTTTTTAAAAGCTGCTCAGGTGATATTTATATGCATCGAGAGTTACAAATCACTGCTTTTAGTAAATACATGAATTACAGAATTGCCTGTACATCTAACAATGTAGTGAATGGATAATAGGTTAAAGAAATCCTATTTAAATTTAAATATATATATATAAATATATATATATATAATCTTTGCTTTGCACATAGTTGGCATTTCAATAAATATTGCTTGAATGAATATTAAATTTTTATGCAAACTACTTGTCTAAACCACTAAACTAAAGGAGAGAAAAATGAAGGAGAACAGTTTCTTTGGGTTTCTTGTTTCAAAGTAAACATGCTTCTTGTTGCTAAGGAAACAGTCACCCGTTCATGTTCTTCATTCCATCTTTGGGTCACGCCCAGTGCTGACCATGTCAAGACTTCAAGAGAAAAGTATTTTTTAAACTCATTTTATAACCAAGTTTTACTGACTCAAAAAATATTGTCATGTTTTATTATATACCCAATGAAAAGGATTGTTTTTCCAAAAGCTTGGAATTATTTTAAGATGTCTCATAGGAAAAAAAAAAAAGTTGTATTACTGACTGAATGGCAATTGTCTTAAGACTACTCTCAAATATTTTAAAACTCTTTATATATTAAAAATAAAAGCCAGCATTATAATATCATTATGAGGGTCTGGACTTGGATGAGGCAAGGAAAGTATCTAGGACACAAAATCTAAGGAAGCATTCATTCTCAGGGTCTGAGTGTGAGTGGCTCCCTAAATTTTGTGCCCTAAGCATTCCACCCTCTTCCCCTTTGTTCTGGACTGGATGGTCTTCCAGGGTAGAAAGACATTTTGTTTCCACACATTTTAAGAGAAAAGATAAAATTATTCTACATTAAGCAGTAGGGGGAAATGGAGAAAGACAAAAGGCAATTACCCAGTTTGGAATGGGGTCACACACACCAATATCTTTATTCATCTGAAAAATGCAATGCGGTCTATAATGACATCAGAGCCTCAACTATATATTTCATCTGTAAAATGGATGCCCATTTGTAACTTCCTTCCCACCAGGCCTGCCTCCTCTGCTTCTTTGCTGTTAGAGTCCCAGCTTTGTTCAAGTATCCATCCCCTCACATGATTCTCGTGAATAATTTATTAGTCTAATGCAATCATGATATTACATTCCCTTTCCCTGATATTGGTTAGCAATGGTTATGTGACTCATTTCTAGCCAGTATGAGAAGAACTTGGGGAAAAACTTTCTTGCTGTTAAGTAGATATGCACAGGAAGAAAAAGTCCCAGTTCTTTCACTAAATATTTTTGTATCTGTGTTGATGACTGGAACCATAGCAGGAATTTTTTAATCAAGAGAAGAGCCATCTAAGGATAAATTTAAGATGATGAATATGGAAGAGTAGAATGATGGAAAGATCCTGAATCTTTTTTTCCCCCCAATGTTAAGCTACTGAATTGACAAAGATTGCAGCCACCATACTTTTTGGGCTATTTATAGTAAGAAAAAAATATGTCCTTTTATAATTTAGCCTCGTTTTAGCAAGATTTTCTGTTATTTACAGCCAGAGTGCTCTGCATCCAAAAGCATCTGCTATATTATTGTATATTATTTTTATATGCTTAATGACTAATAATTCAAGCAGTGACTGGATGTAAGAGAAGAAGCTAAATCATGACATTAGCAAACAATTGTTGGTAAAAAGATAATAATAATAAGTGACATCAGCAAGGTGGCAGAGTGAGAAACTTCAGGGTTTCACTCCCCCATAACAATACTGAAAAACCATCACAAACTGGTAGAACTTTCTCAGAGCACTGGAAAACAGTTAAATGGTTGCAGTAACTGGGCATGCATCACAATCAAGGAAAACATAACTTTAAAACAGTAGGGAAACCTTGTGCCACCTTTACTGACCCTTCTCCCACCCCTTTCCCAGCTCCGTGCAGCACTGGCCTGTGCTAATAATGCATGTCCCTGGTCTTAGGTCCCAGAGGGAACAGAGTAGCCCTTTTAAGCATATTGGGTTGCATGTATGTCTGTACTAGTTTCTCAAGTGGCAGTGTGAAAGACTGATCCACGATGCTGGCCTGTCTCACAGGTCCCACGATGCTTCTTCTGGAGGTAGAAGTAGCAGGTTGGACCACTAAAATGCCAAAAGAAAACAGTCAAATCAAGTTGCCTGGGGCAAATAATTGCTGGTTGAGACATACAATTGTGGCAAGGTTGGGAGGAGGGAGAGCAAATTTCCTGGGGGCAATTGGATGCATTCTGAGTATTCACAAAAATGAGAATTTACAAAGCACACAAGCCAAGGACATGTTCAGAAAAAGCCTAAGGGGACTCTGTGCTTTCACCTTGAGTTGTTCATTAGGCTCACTGTAAATCTAGCTAAACATTAAATGAGAGTTCCAGTGCAGAGCCAAACTGCTAAGACTGGGAGAGGTGTTTTCTTTTGTTGTTTTGTTTTGTTAGCTCCTGGCATTCAAGGAAATCTCTGTCATAATACTAGCTTAAGGAACAGAAGCATCAGTAAACAAATAGACTATGATAGCCATCCATAATAACAAGGGGGGGGGTGGAGTAGCAAGCCCTAGTATAGGGGGACAATCTGATTTCTAGTGTTAACACATTACAATATTCAAATGTCCAGATTTAAACAAACAAAAAAATCACAATACAAACAAAGAACAGGAGAAACAGGCCTATTCAAAGGAACAAACTAAAGTGACATAAGTTATCAATGAGGAAGACCAGGCATTGGACATACCAGACAAAGACTTAAAAAACAACCACCACAACAACAAAAACACAAAAAATTGTCTTAAATATGCTCAGAGAGATAAAGAAAAACTCAAAAAGAACTAAAGGAAATCAGAAAAAAAGATATTTGAACAAAATGAGAATTTCAGTAAAGAGCTAGAAATTATGAAAAGAAACCAAACAAATTCTGGGGCTATAAATTACAAAAACTTAAATAAAAAAATTCCCTAGAGAGATTCAGTCACAGATTTGAGCTGGCAGAAGAAAGAATAGTAGAGTTGATGATAAGCAATTGAAATTATCCAGACTGAGGAACAAGAAGAAAAAGAAATGAAGAACAATGAACAGTGCCTACTATCAGACATACTAATATATGCATTATGTGGTGGGAGGTCTCAGAATGGGGAGAGAGAGAGAGAAAGGAGTAGAAAGAATATTTGAAGAAGTAATGGCTGAGAAATCCCCAAATTTAACTAAAGACATGCATATACACACCCAAGAATTTCAAAGTACTCCAAATAGGACAAACTCAGGAAGCCACACCTATACACATGATAATAAAACTATCGTATGCCAAACACAAAGAGAATCATGAAAGCAGCAAGAGAAAAGCAACTCATCATGTGCAAGGGCACCTTAATAAGATTAAGGGCTGATTTCTCATCAGAAACCATGGAGGTGAGAAGGCAAAGGGATGGCAAATTTAAGTGCTGAAAGAAATAAAAATTGTCAACCAAGAATTCTATATATAGAAAAACTGTCCTTCAAAAATGAGGGAAAGATTAAGATGTTCCCAGATAAACAAAAGTAGAGAGAGTTCATCATCATTAGACTTGCCCATAAGGAGTGCTAAAGGGAATTCTTAAACTGAAAGAACAGGGCACTCGACTGAAGCTCAAAGCCATATAAAGAAATAAAGGTCTCTGGTAAAGATAATTGTGGGTAAATACAAATGCTACTGCTAGTGTGTTTTTGTATTATAACTAATCTTTTTACTTCTTCCATGATCTCAACTATAAATGCATGAAAAGTAATTATAAAACTATGGTGTTTGGGCACATCGTGTGTAAGGATGTAATTTGTGACAACAATATAAGAGCAGGTGGGAGTATAAGAACATAGTTTGTGTACTGAAGTTAAATTACTACCAAGTTAAAGGACCTTGTTATATATTAAAGCCATTAAGTTTAAGCTGTATGGTAACCACAAAGAAAATAACCAAAAAATCCTACATGAAAGGAAATGAGGGATATTCTAACTGGTTTACTTCAAAAGATCAACTAAACACAAAAATTAGGCAGTAATGGAATAAATAAGGAACAAAAAAGAGTATAAGGATTACCAAAACCAGAAGCAAATTGGCAGAAGCAAATCCTACATTATAAATAATTACTTTAAATGCAAATGGATTAAACTTCCCAATCAAAAGCCAGAGATTGTCAGAATGCATAAAAAAGCATGGCACAACTATATGCTGCTGACAAGAGACTTGTCTTAAATGCAAAGGCACAAGTAGGTTGAAAACAGTAACCAAAAGAAAGCTGGGATGGCTATGTTAAAATCAGACAAACTAGACTTGAAGTGAAAAACTGTTACAAGGAATAAATAAGAACACTATATATGATAAAAGGGTCAATTCAAGAAGCATAACTACTTTAAACATGCATGAACTTAACAAAAGAGCCAAAAAACATATGAAGCAAATACTGACAAAATTGAAAGGAGAAATAAACAGCTGTACATTAATAATAGGATACTTCAATATACCACTTTCAATAATGAATAGAAGACAGAAGACAAATAAGGAAATCTAGACCAAAGACAAATAAGGAAATAGATGACCTGAACAACGTTATGACAAACTAGACATAACAGAAATATATAGAATACTTTACCCAACAACAGTAGAATACATCTCCTCAAGTGCACATGGATCATTCTCCAGGATGAGCCATATGTTAGGTCACAGAATAAGTTTCAATTAATTAAAAAAGAATAATCTGAAAAAGAAATCAGAAAGCAATTCCATTTACAATAGTTACTAAAAAGACTAAAATATTTAGGAATGAATTTAACCAAGGATGTAAAAGACATGCTGAAAACTAAAAAATTTGCTAAAAAAATTTTTAAAAAACTTAATTAAATGGAAAGATTCATACGTTCATGGATTGGAAAACATTGTTAAGATGTCGATACTACCCAAAGCAATCTACAGATTCAACATATTCCTTGTGAAAATTCCAGTATCTTTTTATTTTTTCAGAAATGGGATAGTCTATCCTCATATTCATATGGAATAATATCAAGGGTTTCCAAAAAGCCAAAAACATCTTGAAAGAAGAATAAAGATGGGGAATCACACTTCCTGAGTTTAAAACTTACTACAAACTACAGTAATCAAAGCAGTGTGGTACTAGCATAAGTTCAGATAAATAAACCAGTGAAATAAAATTGAAAGATCAGAAATAAACTTTTAGAACAACATGGCTAATTGATTTTCAATAAGGGGGCCAAGTCCACTCAATGAAGAAACAATAGTCTCTTCAATAAATGGTGTTGGAAAAACTGGATATCCACATGTAGAAGAATGAAATTGGATGCCTAACTCTTGCATTATAAAAAGTTAACACAAAATGGATCAATGATTTAAATATAAAAGTGACAGCCATGAAACTCAGAAGAAAACAGGGGGAAATCTTCAGGACCATTTTATTGTCAGGCAGTGGATTCTTAGATATGACAGCAAAAGCAGCAGCAACAAAATAAAAAAAAAAGATAAATTGGACTTCATCAAAATTTAAAAAGTTTGTGCATCAAAGGACATTATCAAGAAACTAAAAAGACAACCTAGGGTTTAGGAGAAAATATTTGAAAGTTTTATATCTGATAAGAGTTTAATAGCCAGAAAATATAAAGAACTCCTAAAACTGTACCAAATTTAAAAAACTACAACCCAATTAAAAAATAGGCAAAGACATTTCTGCAAAGAAAATATACAAATGGCTAATAATCATCTGAAAAGAAGCTTCACATCATTAGCCAATAAGGATATGCAAATCAAACTAAAATGAAATAATACATCACATTCACTGCATAAAATGGTGCAGTCTTTATGGAAAATCTTTGAGCGTTCCTCACAAAATTAAACATAGAATTGCCATATGGCCTGGTAAGTCTACTTCTAGAATATACCCCCATAGAACTGAAAACAGGGACTTGAACAGATATTTGTACACCAATGTTCATAGCAGCTTTGTTCACATAGCAAAAAAGTGGAAGCAACCCAAGTGTCTATCAACAGATGAATGGATAAACAAAATGAGGTATAGCCATAAGATGGAATATTATTCTATAGCCATAGCAAGGAATGGAGTTCTGATAATTGCTACAATATGGATGAACTCTGAAGATATCATTTTGAGTGAAGCCAGACACAAAAGTATTAATATTGTATAATATCACTTATATGAAATACCTAGAATAATCAAGTTCATAGAGACGGAAAGTAGAGTATATGTTACCAGAGCTGGTTGGGGGTGGTGGATGGGTGGGAGTTATTGCTTAATGTATATAAAGTTTCTCTTTGGGGTGATGAGAACTTTTGGTAGTATATGGTGGTGATAGTGGCACAATATTGGGAATGTAGTTGACTAATATTGCCATATTCTATGCATGAAAGTGGTTAGAATGGTATATGTATTGTATATATGTTACCACACAACTTTTTAAAATAGAAACACATAATAAATGGAGCAAATAACTTAAGAAAATAAATTAATGTGAACTCAATACCTTAGACCAGAGTTACTCAACCTCAGCACTATTGACATTTTCTACCGGATAATTGTTTAATATGGTGGGCTGTCCTCTGCATTGGAAAATGTTTTAGCAGCATCTTTGATCTCTACCCACGGGATGCCAGTAGCAGGCCATCCCTGGCCTTGTCCAGTTCCAGTTGTAACAACCAAGATGGTTTTCAGATATTAACAAATGTCACTGGGGCAGGAGAGAAATGGGGACAAAATCAACCCTGTAAAGAATCATTGCCTTAGACTTAATTGGCTGTACAAGACAGGTGCATTTTTAAAAAATTAAAAGCCCCCATTTTAGAAAAACAAAAAGAAGGTATTTACTCAGTTTCTATTCAATTTATTAGAATGCTTTAAATGTTCATTTTCTATGGTCCAAATACCAAGTTCATTATAGTTGGAGAATCCATAATATCTAGAGGGAAAAATGCACACCATAAGGGCAGATCCCTTTTTTGCCTTAGCCATACTTACATTTCTAGTGTTTAGTACAATGCCAGGCATATGGCAGACTCAAGAAATACTTATTAGATAAAGGTATGAATGAATGGATGGATAGATGGAAAAATAAGCCCTCAAGATACTAATGTCTTGGAGACAAAAACAAATCCATTCTAAAGCTAATTTGCAAACAAGTAGGTGATAAATTATATGGTATAAATTAAGTGCTACAGGAATCTAGATAATAGAGCTATCAATGAGAGCTAACAGGCTAAGGGTAGAGAACGTGATTTACGCACATGTGTAAGCTCTAAACTCTAGATGTTATAGAGAACAAAATGAAACCTGATAACAAAGTAGAAAAATAAAGTGAAGGAAAAATTCAGTTATGAATTTTAAGGCAATATTTTTCAAATCTTCCTCAAATGCTAGGGATGTGGAGGAAAGTGTGGCAGGTGAATGTTAGTAGATGGGGAGACTCCAACCATTGCTTCAACTGGAACTGTTATTCTAGCATCTTTATTAGTTTATTCTATTTGATTTCAGGAAAAAATGTAATACTTTTTGGAAAAAGTCTAATAGCTGCTTTTCTAAAAGCAAAGGAGAATGGAAAAACCATGGTGGCTTGGATAGATCTGAATAGACCAGATGAAAGAAGGAGAACTGGTATGGGGCTGGGGATGGTGTAAGGGTGCTTAAAACCACTTGAATATGAGGGGATGGTGTAACATCCATGTGAAGATATCCTGGAGCCAGATGGAACTCGGCATTTAGAGCCCTGGCAAAAGATAGGGCTAGAGTGTGGATGTATGTATCACCTATTAGGAGATGATGTCATGCAAGGAATTAATAAAGATGCTAGGGAACAGAGGGGCTACGGGTATATTTGTGATCAGAGGATAACAAGATAAAATTAATGAATTAATTAAAAACATCAAGTAATGTTTACACTGAAACCAAGGAAGCAGTCAATGAAGAAATTAGGAATTTACAGCAGCATGAGACGAGTTATATAAGAATAGGCAGCTGTCATTGTCACATGTCTTAGAAAGTTGGAAGACGGAGCTGAAAAATAGGCACTGTGTCTGGCAGAGAGGAAAAATTAATAGTATTTAAGGCATCAAAAGTATCTTTTCATCTGTGAATATGACTGGACAAAAGCCTGCACAAATGTTCTGCATCATTACGAGAACTGGAAAATATGATCTTAAATGTGAGCTATTTTGCAAAAGTCCCAGAGCACAACTTGACATTAGTGGAGGCTGATATGCCAAAAAATGAATTACTAACATAGACTAAAATAAGCCACTGTAAAATCTCTAAAGCTATGTACTGCATTTAATGATTCTTTTCCAAGGGTTAGACAGCTTTTCACAACTTCCTGTACAAGTGAAAGCTGCATTACATCTTAAGGGAAGCCCACCTACTTGTTTTTAATTTTATCCAACTCTAGGCCTTTACTAGAAAGAGAGGGAAGATGAATTGCTTGCACGTTGGTAACTCAAAGTGGATAGCAGAGCTAGAGATCAAAGAGGGTGGGCCATAATCTTTAAGAGGTGAAAAATATCATCGATGTCCAGTAATATTCTAATGGTTTTTTAGTGTCAAAATCCTTGTCAAAAAAAATCTTTATCTGGAAGCCAGATAAACGATTCCAAGAGAAGCAAGACTACTTTGGTTGAGGTAGGATTGGGGGCACCCTGTCTGCCACTTATCTTCTCTGACTTTCATGAAAATGCTGCTTGGATCCCCTAGAACACATATGAAAACAAGGTACTGAACCCTCTTATTTTCAAATAAAAATCTGAAGCCCACACATGTTTAAGAATTTACTCAAGGTGACTCTGCTAGCTAATGGCTCAACCAGAATTAGAACACAATTATCCTTAGTTTTGCATAATGCATTTAAGTAGCAGACTTGTCAGAGGACTTTCACCTCAGAGTAAGGAACCAAAGCAGGATGAAGGTTGTTTGTTTGTTTTTTTCCCTGATCTTTGTAGGCCTTCAGAAAAGCTGTCCAAATCAAATGTTTCCTTTTCTAAACCTCATCCCTCCCATTAATTCATTTATTTGGAAATAAATAAGAATTGGTTTTATAGAAATGAAATAGTGGACTAATTTTTTCCCCATCCATTTCATGCTTTCTTCTAAATGATTTATAAACAATTACATGGCAAAGTCAGTAATGCTTGATCTCTCACTTAAAGAGTCTCTGCTTTAAAGTGCATTTAAAGTACATAAATGGAAAGAGAGTGGTGGGAAAATGACATCTTGTCCCTATTTGTACATTAACAAGAAAATCAGATATAGCTATAATTTAAACTTAATAAATATAAACTCTTTTGGAAAGATTTGATGGTCTGTCTCCAACATCGAATTCACTTGGCAATGTCTCCACAGATGTTAGCAGATTTTGTGGAGGTCTGTGTAGAGAAGCCATTCAAAGGGTAATTCTATGTCTACAGAACAAAATCATAACTCCCATTCTGACAAGCAGATTTTATAGTGGTTTATTTTAGTCTATATTAGTATTTCATTTTTTGGCATTAAGGCCTTAACCAATGTCAAAACTAACCCCCTCTTGGTTTATGGTGTTTGCTTTAAAAACAGGAAACTGATAACTTTAAAAATTGTTTGTTTTGGCAGAGCAAAAGTGATTGAGCTCCTGCTTTACATGTAAGAGGTCCCGGTTTCAATCCCTGGCACCTCCTAGAAAAAAAATTGTTTGTTTTGTATGATTTTAGCTAAGCAATGTCTGGTAACCAATTTGTTAAAATATTATGCTGGGGTGGAACTGCAGTGAGATGATTGACTAGTAAGCAACTTCTAACAGAAGAAAATAGAATTGCTAAACATGAGTTTCTAGCTCTGTTGTTTGTTGTTTTATATTGGCTACTAAATCACCAGTGAAGGTTATTCCTTTCACCTTTCCTATTAAAGTGCCTGGCACATGGTGGGCACTTTAAAAATACTTGTTGAAAGTTGAATGTATCCTCCAATGTAGGTCAGACAAAAGTGGTTTCATTATAGTCCAGGACATGATACCCAAGTTAGTATCCAGCATTCTACCTACTACATGTAGAATATACGTGGACATGTAGGATGGCCATACATAATCTCCCAGGGAGTATAGGCAAAAAGAGACAAAGCTTCCTTATACATTCTGTTGCATCTACAAAACATGGAAATAATTTGCAGTCAGGTCAAATGCCCTAGGAGAATGTGATTCATTGCACTGTTCATGACCTATACCAAATTTGAGTTTGGAGATCTTCATCTCAGTATGAAACTAGGTAGATTTATGAGTCTGTCCACACTGCAAAGTCCTTTGACGTCATCTCAATAGGAAGTGTAGTTGGTAGATGGAATATTAAGGCAATACCTATGTCTACATTACGCAAAAGCAATTAGTCAACTAAGGAAAACAACAGTTTATTTCTTCAAAAAATAAATAAATATTCAAACCATTTCCATGATGGGTCATTTCAAGAAAAAAGATGGTTTAAATAATTTTGCATGTAGAAATAGCCAAAGCCCAGCTAAGAAAAAAGATGAAATGGCGTTATGATAAAAGTCTTTCTTTTTGCTTTTTCAATAACAGACTTTCTCATAACATAACATAATATAATGCTATACACATACACACATACATTTTCTCCCAATAGATGATAGATAGATAGATAGATAGATAGATAGATAGATAGATAGATAGATAGAGATTTATATGTTTGAATAAACTATGTCTAATAAATGAGAAAAAGAGCAGGTAAAAAAATCCATAACCTTTGTTGACATGACTAACTTCATTTCTATTAAAAATGAATTGGGAGAAGCAAATGTGGGTCAAGTGATTGAGCTCCCACCCACCATATGGGAGATCCCGGGTCCCAGTGCCTCCTGAAGAAGACGAACAGGACAGCGAGTAGGAGCGACAGGCAGGCACAGCAACTTGATGCAACAAGATGATGCAACAAAGAGACACAATGAGGAAAGACAGTGAGAAACACAACAAACCAGGGAGCTGAGGTGGCTCAAGTGATTGAGCACCTCTCTCCCACATGGGAAGTCCCAGGTTCGGTTCCCGGTGCCTCCTAAAGAGAAGACAAGGAGACACAGAGAGCATGAAGCAAATGAGCACAGAGAGCAGACAGCGAGTGCAAACAACAAGGAGAGGGGTATAAATAAATAAATAAATAAATAATAAATCTTAAAAAAAAAAAAAAGAAGCAGCAGATGTAGCTTAAGCG
>JAQZBX010042688.1:0-21920 GCA_029593785.1 Cabassous unicinctus
CTGCCAATTGCCTTCCCATGTAACAGTGGAGTCCAGGATGGAATACAGCTGGTCTTCAGGGAGAAAGACCAGCTGATGATGCCTTGATTTGGATACTTTTCACTGCCTCAAACCTGTGTTTGGAAGCCAATAAACCCATTGCTTGTTGGCTTTCAACAGCTTTTAGGAAACTAAAATACCCATAAAGCAATAATTCCTCATTCTTCCCAGCTCTTGATAACCTCTAATCTGCTTTCTCTCTCTATTAATTTGCTTATTCCAGATATTTCAAGTAAGTGGAATATATGGAACACAAGTTATTTTTACCCCAATGCTCACAGCAGCATTGTCCACAATAGCCAAAGGTGGAAACTACCCAAGTGCCCAGCAGATGAATGGAAAAACAAAATATGATATATACATACAACAGAATATTATCTAGCTGTAAAAGGAAATGAAGTTCTGATATATGCTACAACATGGATCAACTTTAAAAATATTATGATGAATGAAATAAGCCAGAAAAAAAAAAGGGCAAATATTGTATGGATCTTTTCTTTATCCACTCAGACAATCTTTTCTTGATTGCTGATGAGGACTCTGCTGTAATTCTTACTGTTGTTCCTCTATGAGTAAAGGTTTTTGTCTCATTTTTTTTCCAGCTTTCATTTGTCATTGGTTTTCTATGGTTTCAATATGATATGCCTAGGCGTTTTATTTTGTTTGGTTTAGCTTTAATCCTATTTTGTATTCTATGAGTTTCCTGGATTTTTTCCTTTATTAGAGAAGTTGAGGGTTTACAGTAGAATCATGCATAAAATACAGGATTCCCATATACCACCCAACTACTTACACATTGCATTGGTGTGGAACATTTGTTACAATTGAAGATAACACATTTTTATAATTGTACTATTAGCTAAAGTCCATGATTTAACTTAGAGTTCACTATTTGGGTAGCGTATTTTTTTTTCAAACTTTATTTCAAATTCAAAAAAATAAAATAACAGAAAAAGGCAGTTCAACAAGTTATGGAAGCATTACTCTTAAAAAGTTCTAAAGTTTTCCATTTTTAAAATAGCAGTCATTCTAATGGGTGTGAAGTGGTATCTCATTGTGGTTTTGATTTGCATTTCCCCATGGCTTTTGATCAGGGATAAATACTGATAAATTGGAGCTCCTCAAAATTAAAAACTTTTGTCCATCAAAGGACTGTGTCAAGAAAGTAAAAAGACAACTTATTGAATGTGAGAAAATATTTAAAACCACATATCTGATAAGGGTTTTATATCTAAAACATATAAATAAATCCTACAGCTTATTAATAAAAAGAAATTTAACCCAATTTAAAAATGGGCAAAAGACTTGAATAAATATTTCTCCAAAGATGATATACAAATGACTAAAAAGCACATGAAAAGATGCTCAACATCACTAGCTATTCTGGAAATGCAAATCAAAACCACAATGAAATATCATTTCACACCCACTAGAATGGCTACTATTTAAAAAAAAAACAGAAAACTACAAGGGCTGGAGAGGATGTGGACATATATGGAACACTCATTCATTGTGTGGAAATGTAAAATGGTACAGCTGCCATAGAAGACAATTTGAAGGTACCTCAAGAAGCTAAGTATAGAATTTCAACATAACCCAGCAATCCTGCTACTAGGTATATACCCAGAAAAATTGAAAGCAGGGACATGAACAGATATTCGCACTTACATGTTCATAGTGGCATTATTCAAAATTGCCAAAACATGGAAGCAACCCAAGCATCCAGCAACCAATGAATGGATAAACAAAATGTGGTATATACACACAATGGATTATTATTCAGCCATAAAAAGGAATGAAGTCCTGATGTATGCAACAACATGGATGAACCTTAAGAACACTATGCTGAGTGAGATAAGCCAGACACAAAAGGACAAATAGTGTATGATCTCACTGATATGAACTAATTATAATAAGCAAACTCATAGACTTAGAATCTAGAATATAGGTTACCTGGGGATAGATTAGGCTTAGAGAATGGAGAGTTGATGCTTAATTTGTACAGAATTTCAATTGAGGTTGATTACAGTTTTGGAAATGAATAGCACATTATTGTGAGTTTAATTAATAACATTTAATTCCATAGGGCACTGTGGTTAAAAGGGGAAACCTTAGGTATTAAATGTTACTAGAATAAAATTTAAGATGAAATTTAGGGCTGTATAACATAGTGAACCCTATTGTAGATGATGGACTATAGTTAATAGTACAAGTATAAGAATATTTTTCATGAATTATAACAAATATATGACACTAATACAGTATGTTAGTAATAAGGAGGTATATGGGACAAAATATATCTAAGGTAAACTACAGGCAATAGTTAATAGTACTATTTTAATAACCTTTCATCAATCGTAACAAAGGTAACTACTGTTAGAAATAGTATAATTATAAGAATGTACTATCATCAATTGTAACAAATGTTCCACACCAATGCATTGTGTTAGTGGTGGGGTGGTACCTTAGTTTGTCAAAGGCCGCTAGTGCAATATACCAGAAATGAGTTGGTTTTTATAAAGGGAATTTATTAGGGTAAAAGCTTACAGTTCTGAGGCAGTGAAAATGACCAAATCAAAGCATCATCAGAGATGATGTTTCACCAAATGTTGGCTGCTGGCAGATCCTGGAGTCCTGCCATGTGGCAAGGCAAAACGGCAGCCAATCTCTGCCTTCTCTTTCAAGCTCACTTCCTCCCTGGGCTCAGCTGTGAGCAATCAGGCATATGTTCATCTCTCCCTGGGACTCATCTCTTCAGCTTCAGTTGCTCCATTGATTCCAACTTTGGCCTCTCTTTGAGCCTCATGAGGTTTCTCTGTCTTTCTGGGCTATAAGCAATCCTGGAGTCCTCCCTCACATGGCAGGGTAAGAATGGCAGCTTTTCCTCTCCTCTCTCCTCCATTTATATAAGACTCCAGTGAGAGGATTAGGAACCACTCTGGGCCCCAAATCTAACCAATGGCCCTTAAATAAAGCAATCTAATCAAAAGCGATCTAATCAAAGGCTCAACTGAATCTAACCAAAAGTCCCACATACAGTAGGCTTAAACACATAGGAATGGTTTAGCTTAAGAACATATGTTCTGGGATCCACAAAAGACTCAAAGCAGGGCAGATGGTATATGGGTATCCTGTATTTTATGCATGGTTGTTCTGTAACTTCACAACTTCTCTAATAAAAAAATTTCTTTTTAAAGTAAAGCGAAGGAGAAAAATATCCCATACTACACTAATCAAAAGAAAGCTGGAATGGCTATATTAATTTCAGATGAAGGAGGCTGCAAAAAAGGAGATAGTGATAAAGAAGGGCATTATATAATGATAAGAGGTTCGGTTATCCAAGAAGATATAACCATTCCAAAAAAGTATTCACCTAACACTGGAGCATCAAAATTCATGAGGTAAAAACTGATAGAACTTAAAGAAGAAATAGCCAAATCCACTATCTTAATTGGAGACTTCAACAACTTTCTATCACTAACTGATACATCACATAGGCAGAATATCAGTAAGAAAACAGATGACATGAACAGTACTACCAACTTGATGTACTTGACATTAATAAAATATAAATCCAATGACAGTGAAATATACATTCTTCTCAAACTCATATGGAACATCCACTGTAATAGATTGTAAAATACACTTCATCAAATTTAAAAGAATAAAAATCCTACAAAATATATTCTCAGACCACAATGAAATTAAACCAGAAATCAATAGCATAAAGATAGCTGGAAAAAACCTAAGTACTTGGAAATTAAACAACATTCTTCTAAATAACCCATAGGTCAAAGAAGTCTCAAGAGTAATTAAAGAAACCCCACAGTACAATAGAAAACAAAGACAAATCCAATTAAATTGACTGGGAAATGGACTTGAACCAACATTTCACAATAAAGGATTTCCAAAGATCTGATAGATATAGGAAAATTGTTAAAATCATTTGTGATCAAGGAATGCAAATTAAAACCACAAAATTTTAAAATTGACAATTCTAGGTGGTTGGAAGGAGATGGAGCAATTTGAACTCTCATACACTACTGGTGAGGATGTAAGCTGGTACAACAACTTTGGAAAATTCTTTGGCAGTATACAAACATGTGCATATGTTATGACTTAAGATATTCTCTCTTAGGAATACACCAAGCAGTAATGTAACAAAAAAGAATGTTCACAACGTGATTCATAATAACAAAACTAGGGAAAAAAGGCCCATCAAGAGTAGAAAGCATAATTGAAATGTAGCATAATAATACAATTAGCATAGAAATGAACAAACTACTGCTACATACAACCTGAATGAATCTCACAATCAAAGCATTGAAGGAAAGATACCTCACTTAAAAATAATACAGTCCGTATGATTCATTTTATATAAAGTTCAGAAAGAGGCAAAAATGATACTTGGTATTAGAAGGCAGATTGGTGTTTGTGGCAGTTTGAGATTATTTTATGAATCCCAAAAAGAGAAAGATAATTTTTGTAAACTAATCTATTCATCTGGGTATGATACCCTTTGATTGCATTGAATTCAGTTGAAGGGCCTTTGATTAGATTATCTGATAAAATCTAATAAGAGCTTTTGATTGGACTACCTGTCAGTGAGGCAGAACTCAGGTTGAGTCTCAGCCCCCTTGCTGGGTCTGATATAAAAGGATTCAAACGGAGAGACAGAGGAAAAAGGGAGCCAGCATTTTTGATTCTGCAATGAGACAGAGAGGACTGCTTAAATATGAGCCCCCAAGAGGCTAGGTCCACAGAACAGCTCAAGAGGAGACCAGCCCTGCTATATGCCTGATAGCTTACAGCTGAACTTGGGAAGAGAGCAGAACAGTTGAGACTGATAGAGGAGGCCTAGAAAGAGACAAGCCCTATGCCTGGTTGCTCAAAGCTGAGCTCCAAGAGACGGTAGATTCTGAAGGGTAAGGAAGAGACTTCCACAGAGATTGGTGGCCATCTTGCTTCACCATGTGGCAACACCACCAGGATCAACAGTAGCTGATTTTGGTGAGAAAGCACTTCTTATGATGCCTTAAGTTGAACTTTCCATGGCCTTGGAACTGTGAACTTTTACCCCAAATAAATAACCTCTATAAAAGCCAACACATTTCTGGTACTTTGAATCAGCAGCCCTTTGGCAAACTAAATAGTGGTTATCTTTGGAGAAGAAGAAGGAGAGAGATGGAGGAGGAGGAGAATGATGGATGTTTCTGATGCTGGTGATGTTTTATATCTTGATGTTGATAGTTTCATGGATATGTCCACTTCATGACAATTCATAAACTTTTATACTCTGGTTTTATTACTTTTTCATAACATATTTCATTTCAAGGAAAATGTTTATTGAAAAAATTGGAGATTAAAGATAAAACACCAAATACCATGGTGTGGAATACAGTACTTCCTGGGCCAGTGCTTATGGCAGTATACCTTCAAATGCTCTTATTCTCTGCACCTAAGACATTAAAATGGTTTTGAAATATTAAAAGAGTTGTTTTAGCAGACTGTACCTTGTAAGTAGGAAAAAATGAAGTTGTTCTTTTTGAAAGTCTCACTCCCATTCAAAGAGTTATATAATTTCCTGTCTGATAGAGGGAAGTTCCTTGTTTTAATAATAAATGACCTCCCTCTTATGTTCTCTATGGTATTAGAAAAACATCCTTCTGTAAAATTCCTTTTAGATTTTCAGTTTCTTTTCAGGGTTAATTGATGCTCCATCCAAAGACAGGGAAGAGAGCTGAAATTCCTGTTCTTGGATCCCATGTTTGACTGTAAACTCAGAGTGATACCCCCACAATATTTGTTTTGTTTGGCTTACAAGTGTACTTATTAACCTTAATGCACATAAGAAAGTTTAGAATCTCAAATGAAATTGCTTTTTTTTTTTGGAGGTACCGGGGATTAAACCCAGGACCTCGTACATGGGAAGCAGATACTCAACCACCTGAGCTACATCCACTCCCCTGAAACTGAGTTTTGATAGATGCACTTTATCTATGATGATTAGACCATTAAAGAGGCAAGCCTATTACTTTATTTTAGTTAAAGGATTTTCTTTCAGTAGGCTGCACAACAAATTGCATGGCTGAATTAATGTGTAGACACATGACAAACTGTGAATATTTTTCTTTATTTTTGGAACAAGGTGATTCAGGATTTTCTATTATTTTTCCTACTTTAACTTATAACTGTAAAGTTCATCCTTAAAATAAAAAAGGAAATAATAGTTGTAGACATTGCACATATTAATTTATCAAGATATTTTATTCCTCTAGAAAAAAAATCAGATAAAAAAATAAATGATTGGAAAAGCACTGGTTTTATATATTATATTTTGAAACATGACACATGGGAACTCTGTTTTATGATTAAGGGATGTGATAATTAGACATTTCATATACCAATACAATTTTTTGGCATCAGAAAATATATGGCTATTTTTAGTAAAAGATTATTTAAATCTCTTAGGCTGCAAACTGTATATCCAAGAGTTTTGCCAGTTTTCCTCCATTCAATCAGTCCCAAATATTGGATAATATAATTTTGGTGAGACAAGCACTACCTAATTATATATTAGTCTGCACTAGTTATTGTTTTGTTTTTAATTTTTGAAATGTTAAAGCTATTTCTCAATTATCTATTTTCCACTCATCCTTTCACATTAAAAACAAGTCTCAAAGACTCCTGGAAGATGGAGAAAGAGGCAGCACTGAGTAATGGAAAGAAGAATAAACTTAGAATCTGGAAGTTTGGCTTTTAGTTCTGGCATTACACCTCAGCATTTCTTTGGGCAAATCAGTCTTTCTGAATCTCAGTTTCCTAATTTGTAAATGTGAATAATAATTCTTGTTCCACTTACCTCACTAGTTGTTGTGAACAAATAAGGTAAATGTGAAAGCTCTGTGAAAACCTATTACATAAATGTAAGGTATTATTATTAATATTACTATTATTACAAATTTATTGAAACTAGAGTACTAAGATGGTATCCCTGTGCCTAACTCAGTCACTTGACTTACATTTGAATTTATTTTTGTTAAACCTGGAAACTTCTAAAACAGGGTCTCTTATCAAGGGGTCCATGAGCTTGAATAGAAATTTAAAAAAAACATTATTCTTGTGGGGATGTGTTGGTGCAGGTGTAATATATTTATTAAATAATGCACAGTATAGTGTGGACTTAGTAAAGGGTCTGTGGTTTTCACCTGGCTGGCAAAGGGGTGTGTGGAACAAAAAAGGTTAAGAACCCCTGTTCTAAAATGTGCCCAATTTTGTAAGCCATAGAGAATATTTAAAATTTTAGAAACTAAGGAAAGCTGCTGTATTTGAGTGAAAGTGGTTTGCAAATGTTATCAAATCTCCTGCTTTAGTGGGTTGTAGAATTAAAGAGACAGGAAAAAAAAAAATGCAAGGAGAGGCATCTCCTCTAATGTCTGAATTACAGACTATTTCTGTGTATTTAAATGCACTAGACTAGAGCAGAGGGGCTATCCCTTGCAAATGGCTCCAAGGGGCAACCAAGGCCATCTGATGAGAAACACTGGCTCTAGTACAGTTACTTCTAAGTAACTTCCAGCTGTTTTTCCCCATGACCTTACAATTTGGCTCCATTGCTAGTAGACACCACTCTTCCAGGAGTTCCCTTTTCCAGAGTGTAGCGATGCTCCCCACCCTTCTTTGCTTGTCTCTAACTGCCAAAGCTTTGAGGTTTCCAAAGGGCAAACATAAGCCTGTTCCTTCCCCCATGTCTGCTTTTAAGTATCTCAAACCATTTGTTCCATTTATTGGGCTTGGAGACTCAAGGATAAAGAAAACTTGTGGGAAGGCTCCCAGAGTGTTTAGAGTGGGCTGACTCATGTGTCCTAGGTCACACTGACTTTTCAGAGTCCTCAGGACTTTCTCCATGAACCCAAGCATCTCTCTGACAACTTACTAGCAGCTTTCATAGAGAATCAACAATCTATAGTTCCCAGATAGCCTAGTCCAGCACCTACCCACAGTTTGAAAGTACAGCCTGAATACTAACAGAAGCACTCTGAATCCCATGTGATTTTGTGCGGCAGGACAACAGTTTGGCCGGTCACTTTACTTAGGGATTTCCCAAACTAGTCAAGAGGATTTATATTATGAAATAGAAAACATTGGCCTCTTTTTTCAATTACTTGCATGTTATGCATTTATTGTTATTCCAGATTTTCACTTACTTCTAAATTAAAAATATATTTTCAATGCTAACACCAGATGATTCCTGACTTTGTTCATAGAATAATGGTGAAAATCGCAAGTGGAGTGTTAATTAACATTGAGGAGAAAGGAGGGATGCAGGAATGGTTGCCCAGAACATCACTAGTAACCAAGTGGGCATGATTTCCCCTTTCCTCCTTAAGAGGGTGTATTAATATACTCAGCCAATAAAAGAAATAGTTTAACAGTACTGCTGCCAGGGATCTCTGAGAAATGCTTTGAATTCCCCATGGATCTTAGCAGCAGCTAATTCACACTATTTACTTGTGGTAAAACATAAAAATCTGTCAGGTTACTCATATCAATCAGCACATTATTCGGCCATCTAATGTTTTACAACTTTATCCATATCTTCATTTAATCACTCCTCAGAGTCTTATAAAAATATACAATTTTTTTCTTGTTCAAATTTCAACATTTTGTAGATTTTACATAAAATGTCCCCTTTGTGTATAACTGTGCCACAAATGGTAAGGGTTTCTAAAATGCTTTGTTTCTAAACAATATTTAGGCCTTCAAAGTTTTTATTTATATGTGATAATCTAAGAAAACAACTTCTTTTGCCCCCAAAGTTAGTGCTTGAGCCTGGAAATTTTGCCTGCCACCCTGACCTTCTTTTGTCCAGCTGATTTCTATTCATCTTTCAGACTTCAAGAGAAATGTTACTTCCTTAAGGAAAACTCTCTAAATCCTAGGACTAGCTTAGGTCCTTGAGTTGTAATACTCTGATAATTCCCAGTACTTTATGCTCATATCAAATCACACAGTTCTCTGTAAATAACAATTTGTGTAATTATTTATTAGGTTTAATGACTTCACATCTGGTCTGTAAACTCAATCTGGGCAGAAACTATGCTTGCCTTGAATTCTCTTTGTCTAATAGAGTGGCACTTGGTAGTAGCTCAAAAATGTTTTCATATGAATGAAGAATGAATAAGCAAAAACTTCTCTTTCACACAAAACCTGTGATCTAGATAAGCCCTGAATCAAATTCAGGAACACCTATACCCACTAGTTGACCAGCAATAGAAGCCAAGGAGGCAGGAAAATCTACTCTGAGTCTTGCTTCAGTTGACGGAGTTTTCATGATGTTTTAATCCTTCCAACCTTTTCAAACTGATCACAGACTCAGAGGCTGTGTTGAAGGGACCTGTGTTTTGAACGTCTGATGCTCTTTGATGGACCACTTGTCAGCTATAAGTCAAATGGCTTTGGAATCCAACTCTAAAGTATAGATGGCATTCTCCATGCCCTGTTAGTTCAAACGCCATACAAATGGTGCAATCTATTTGATTCACTGTTTCTTATCTACAGGATACAAAAGTTGAGATATAGAACTACAACTCCCATTGGAAATAAAAAGATGGATCATTTCTTTAATTCTCCTTTTTACCATTTCAGTCAAAGAGATTACCAATAACCATATTTCTTTCAGGTCCTACTGCACATATTAAGAATTTGCCGTTCTTCCTGATTACTCAACCACTCTGTAGCAGCCATCAACTGAGTCTTGTTCTACTTGCATGCCAAAATTAGGAAATAATGGGGAAAAAAAATCTAAAGACAAGAACAGCAAAGACAGCAAATCTTTGAGCTATTTTATAAGACACAAAAGAGTCATTTTGATGGCAATCTTGCTTTGTTTTAATGGAAACAGAGTAAAACCAACTCTCTCCTCATTTCTCAATTAAGATTCTACTGTATACTTAGAAAGTAGTATTCTTATTCACCCCCTTCTATAAAAAACAATGCAAGAGGCTTAAAGACTCCAATGATTATCACATAACCCTCAAATTCTAGGTAAAATTTAATCTTTGACCTTTATATTTTTCCAAACAAATTAGACAACATAAGATTAGTTTGTTTATTCCAGATGTCATTGTTATTTATTTTGAATGTATGATTCCAAAGATATGCATTAAGCATATTATAAATATTTCAACTATGAACCTACACATAATTGTAGTCATCATAGACTTTACACTTACTTCATCTAAAGATGTGGGGCTTGGATGCTGATTTGAAATGTTGGTAATTTTTTGTTTCCCTTCACCATAGTACCAGAGTTATCACAACTAAAACGTGGCAAAAGTTTAAGGACTGATGCCAAACATATGGTATCCACAATCAGTCAGCATAACTTTTGGAATGCTAATTGCAGAGAAGAGCCAAATGAAAATGCTTAATGGGACACATATGGCCAGTTGAGGATTTCCTAATAGAGTGGCTTTCTCTTGAGCCTGTAAATATCTTTGTCATGTAGAACAGGCAAATTTTAATGTAAGAAATACCATGATTAAATGCAGTCTTGAAAATGTTTTATGTAGCCTTTTAAGTATGAAAGTAAAATGTGATTTTTTACATCTTTATTAAACCTATAAAATGTCTTTTCTAAAACTGCATACACTAAGTACCAGCAATTTCTCTATTCATTTTTAAGCCAGAGCCCAACAGAATTACAGGTAAAATAATTTTTCTGGAACTAAACACATGGTTTCATGAAAACAACTGCCACAGTGGCGTAATTCTAATATGTAGCTGATGCTGCATTTATTTGAAGCACTAATCATGGAATCTTGGAACAACTTCTCAGCTCAAAGGAGGCTAGAGATCATCTAGTTTAAATGCTTCATTTGTTACATGAGGAAATTGTGATTCATAGAAGTTATGTGACTTGCTCAATACACCCAGTTTAAAAGTGACTGAGCCCAAATCCCAGTGTTCTTTTCATAACATTACTGGGTATGGCTCTTCTGTGCACATTGTGGTGTTGACAAAGGCAATTCTAAGACGGTTTCACTCATTGTCTGCCATGTCAGCTGGCTGGAATCTCGCTGGGATGGCGGGGCTTTTATCTTCTGGTGGTGTTATGTGGACTTACTCATATGTCTGTCTGGGTCCCCAGTTTTCCTCCATGTGGCCTCTCTCTTCCCATGTGAATATCCTGGACTTATTTATATTGTAGCTGGTTTATAATTTGAGTGAAAGCAGAAGCTACAAGGTCTACTGAGTACTAGGTCACAGACTATCAAAGGGTTGCTTCCACTGCCATTGTGTTCTATGGATCAAAGCAAGTCATAAAGCTACCCAGATTCAACAGTTGGGGTACTGTCTTTACATTTCGATTGAAGAAGTAGCATATGCATTTAGCTACGGGAAGAATTGTATGTGACTATTTTTGCAGGCAACCACTTTTGTGAATTAATGGTTTATATTTACATATAATAAATAAAAATGAGAATGTAGGTCTATTTTTAAATACGAATCTCCTTTCACCTTTGAATTGGTGAAACACTTAAGAATAACAAAGGTAATGATTGCTTGGTTCTAGTCTATTCCTTTTATTTTTTTGTCATATAATTCCGTGTTGCATTTCATGTTGGCTCACACAAATGCTTGTGGAATCCTTGGATTGATGCTTTACTATCTCCATGGGCAAAACGTAAAAATTCAGTCTTTAAAACAAAAAAAAACAATGTTTTGATGTTTTTGTTTTGTTTTGTTTTACCTATGGTTCAATCACCTCAATTTAATTTTTCAGTTATTTCTCACCCTAATTTTTATGGCACAAATCCATCCCGTATAAAAAAATCTATAAGCTGTAACCTTCCTCCGATGAAAACTTGACCTACCACTTCGCAAAATGATCATAAATTTTTCCTACAAAATGTTTTTGAATGATGATAGATGCATCCTGCAAAATGACCTTAAAGTAAGAGTTTTCTTAGATATCTCTGACTTTAGTTTGAGGGGAAAAAAGAAGAGGGAGAGATGTTGATTTTAATCTGGAAGACTATACTCTATTTTCAAATTTATTTACTCTATGATTGTTTCCTCACTTCTTTTACCAATCTCCCTTTACATCTCTTTCTACTGTTCACACACTTCCCAAGTTGTCAGGCTCTTTTCTTTTCTGCTGAGAGTTTGTTACAGAGTTGTTTCAAGCCTACCATGGATATAAATTTCTTTAATTTACATACCTAGTAAATTTTGTTTATATACCAAATCAATTTAATTTTTAAATTTCACTCCAGATTACTGATTTATCTTTATAAGGAAACTCTGAGGCTGCCCTTCAGCAAGGCAATATAAAGTAATTAGGCTAGGTTAAATGCTATAATAAACAACTACAAATTTTCAGTGGCTTAACACAATAAATATTTATTTCTTCCCAAAAGAAAGGTGTTCCTGATCCAGCACCTTTTCTGGATGGCTTGCCACCAAATGATGAAATAAGGACACAAGTTCCTTTTATCTTATGACTCCACCCTCCTCTAGGTCATCCTTTGTAGTCCTCCACATTAGGCTTGGACAAGGGGAAGGAGAATAGAGGATTAAAATGGGTAAATTTTATGGCCCTAGCCTAGATTTGGGGCTTATTAGTTCCACTCACATTTCATGAGCCATAAGTCAATCACACATCTCACTTAACGACAATGAAGACTGGGAAACAGTTCTTAGCCGTTTGCTCAGTAGAAAGAGAAAACGGCTGATGAACAATTAGCCAGTTTCTGCCACATGACAACTGACTGGAGGTGAGTTGTATCTGCTTCCTTTATCAGGGCATATGTTCACTCTTTCTCCAGAGCCTGCACCCAGCCTGCTGAACTCATCTGTGTTACCTATCTGACAGTGGTAAGCATTTGAGTGTCTAACTCACAGTATCATAAATGGAGAAATACGTGTTTGAAAGTAGCAAAAAGAGCTCTCTGTGAAAAGGGAAAACATTTAAAAGACTTTGCATTTAACATATGTTCTTTTCTTTTCTCTTTCAGTCTGTCACTGGGTATTTCATCACTTTCAGAATTGCTTTTGATGTACTTAAAAATAAAATTAAGTATTTGTAATATTTTTATAATGCCAATATTCTTCTCATAGTAGGAGGACTCTGATTTATGGATTATGATTTTGGATAACAGAGATTAATTGTTTGACATTTTTCTCTTTAAACCTGTCAATTCCTTGAATGCTTAAAACAAGTTTATAAACATCAGGGTAAAGCTAGCATTGTTTTTTAAGTCTTGCTTTTGCAGGCATAATCCTTTTAAAAGTTGCATCTCTTTTAAAACTAAAAACATCATCTTAAACATTTCTATTGTGATTTTCCTTTGTCCACCTGCTAAATGGAAGCGACTACACAGGAAATATTTAGATGAAGTTTTAGTGGTAGGAGGGAACTTGGGAACCATTAAAAATTTTAACTTCATTTCCCAATGAAGTCACGAAGGCCAATGAATATACACTGCTTTGTCCATGTACATAGCTACTTAAGTTTAAGGGAACTTCTTGGTTGTTTTTCAGCACAGTCTCTTGATTTATCTACATACCATAATTAAATCCTAATACAAACACACGTCTGTATTGGTGGTTTAGGGTCATCATGGTTGCATCAACAAAGAGAGCAAAGGCTTAAGGGAGACATAGGTGGACGTAGATTAGGAAGTGGAGCATGGGGCTGAATTAGAGTGAATAACTGCCTTTCCCAAAAGGCATCTCCACTATATGGAGATGATCCCTGAGGAGGTTTTTAAATTGACAAAATCTTCAAATAGATGTAAAACAAATAATATTGTCTCCTACTACTGTCCCTCCATTTCTCCAGTAGCAAATTATCCTATCTAGCCACTCATTGGACCAAGCCCATCCACACTTGGCTATCACCCTGATCCTGGGTAAAGAAAACACAAGCATGTCATCAGGTTGGATAAACAAGTTTTCCTTGTGTTACTTTTGCTATTTGTCTATGAGAGAAAACACCGTTCCTGGATTCTGATCTCCTGTTTCCTAGATTCATTAGCTTGGGATCCTGACTCTTTGTTGCCTGCACATTTTAGTTTTCCCAATCTTCTTCACCAGCATAGTAATTCTAACTTACTTCCCCTGTTTATTCTCCTTATTAAATAGCCCAACTACTGGTCATGGATACTCTAATTCTCACGTGTTCTGACCACCCTAATCCTACTATGATTGACCTCCTTTCCCACATGTATGATATATTATTTGCTTATTATATGCCTCCAATCTGCACCAAACAGCCTGAATTTGAACCACAGATGTAATATGAAAATTATCTGTCCATTAAATAGACGATACAAGGTGACTTAGCATGTGTTCATAAGGAAACCTAGTTCTAGTAAAATGTATTGCCAATTACTATTTCATTTCTTTATTTTGTTATTATAACATGAATGTGTAATGACTCTAATGTTCAGATGGCTAACTTAAAATACGTGTTCAATTGGGTTCCTCCATGTACCTACTAAAAGATTTTTGCAATGAATTAAATATATCCACAACAGCGAAGAGTGTAACAGTGCAATGAGAGGCCCTGTGTTGGCCAAAGTGCCTCTGAGTTCCATTAAACCTCCAAGAATCCTTCAGGGTTCAGTTCTCAGATTTTAATTGCATCGGTGGTCAAAGTTTTAACAAACTCATTCTGACAAAAACAGAAATACGTTATAACAAGGGAATTAGATGAAGTTATGACATTCCAAAGAACTAAAATTTGATTTATTTAAAAATATGTCAAACAAATCTAAGATAAATTTAAGGCAATTGAATGTGCTTGGAAAATGTATAAAGCTTCTCTCCCAAAAATAAAAAAAAAATAAGGTTTCACTAAAGATTCATTATGAATCACATTCTGGCGCTTCGCATACCACAAAATCTTTCTTCCAATCCCTAAATTTTTCTCCCTAATCTTCACTGTAAATTCACAGTTATCTTAAAGCCCTTGTCTGATAATTCTAACATCTGGGAAATCTCTGTTTCCTCTCTTAATTTGCTTTTTTTGACTATTCCTTTCTTGACCATGGCTTATCTCTTATATTTTCATGAATCTTGTGATTTTTTTATTATTTGCCAGATATCTCACTAAAAATATGGTAGAGAATGAAATAAATTTTATTTAACTCCAGAAAGTGGCCTGCCCCTTTAACATAACTCTCACTCAGGCCTCTAGAGTGAGAGTTATGTTAATATGCTCTCTAATTGATCTGGATTTGGGCTTTTGTATACCTTTGTCAGTTCGCTAATGGATTAAAATGTTTTGAGGGTAGTATTGGGACTTCATCTTCACCAGGATCTTCAATCTGAGCACTGATGCGATTCCACAACTGCTTTTTCCTCACAGCTCAGCAACTTGTTTTCTAAACCGTAAGAAATCTCTTTGCTTTATACCCTGCAGCCAACTTTTTGAGTTGCAGAGGAATTCTCTTTGTTTTTCAGTCTTTCTCTTAACCTTATGAAATCTCTTTTCACCCTGCTGCCCCACCCTTGGCCTTTGGAAAGCAAATGAACTTTCTAGCACTTTGTGAATGCAGGGAATGTCTTGGATGGGTTTCACTCAATTCCCCTGCCCCATCCCAAGATTTTTGATTGGGCCTGGAGTACCAGGGGGAGAGGGTGGTTATCTTAGCTTTCCTACCCCCTCCTCCATTGTTCCTCCATTGCTGAAATACTGTTTAGAGTATGCAGTTTTGCTCCCTGTGTTGGGCTTTGGTGGCATATAGCTTGTCATGCCAGCTCCCACTCAGCCATTAGAAGTGTAAAGTTAGGCTGGTTTCTCCTTACACCCATCTATGGAAGATTCCTCTCCTTTCTAAGCTGTTAATAAGATAACTCTTCACTCTTTATCTCTTATCTAGCCCTTGTCATTTTCTGGATTTTAGTTTCAGTTCTTTGTGTTCCCTGATCCCTGGTATGTGTTTGTTTGCTTTTAGGTCATTGATTTTACAGTTTTTCAACATATTTTGGTTGAAAGGGCAAGAGTAGCAGTTTCTCACAACTTCCAGTCTGAACTGGAAGTAAGACTCCTACTATAACTTGAGAGGAGAAGCAACGGGGTCCAGAAAGTTTTGTGAGTATGTATCAAGCATTTTCCATGTCTCAGGTCTCATAAACAGGCCCTAAATGTCTAAGAAAACAAGGAAACAACAAGGTTTTCAGTCTTCAGATTTTCTCATTTTAGGTACTTCTATCTCCACAACAGTCTCTCATAATTCAAGCATAATTCTGACCTTTAATATATCAGGGCATGTTGTAATAGGGATGTGTCTTTAGTGAAAGAAGGTCCTCAGAATTATATGGGCCAACTTACCTAGTCTTCTGTAGTCTTATTGCATCTGTCCAGAATACATGCAAGTGAATTTTGCTGTTGGGAAATATTCAGTAGAGTTGGGATTGAGTTTCCCTTCTTGGTGACTGAGGTAGAAAATGGCCAGGTCCAGTGAAGCAGTATGAAATAGATCATGGAAATATGTAACTTTTCTTGAGTAATAAATTCCTTGTATATCAAAAGAATAAAGTCTTAAGTACCACAAGGCCCTGTCTACACCACTCACATAAAATACATAAGCCCATTGACTGGAATCCTCTCACATGGCAGATTCCTAGAATTAGTCTAAAACTGACCACCAAATTTCAAGTGTATTGCTCTGTGAACAACAAGGGATACAACAAGGAGCTCATAAACTCATTTGTATCTTTGATCTGGTATATCCCAAGTATGGATTTCTTAGCTCATTTCTTGGGTCATTAGGAAAGCAAAGTGAAAACAATCATTTTCATCATTACTCAGTAGCTATAATAATAATACAATAATAATGACTGACACTTCAATAGAACTTAGTATGTTCCAGGTACTATTCTAGCTCTTTATAGTTAAGTCTTGTAAAAATCCCTATGAGCTAGATTCAATTATTACCCCCATTTTACAGATGAGCAAATTGAGGCAAAAAGGAATCAAGAAAATTGTCCAAGCCATAGATAATGGCTAATTGTATCTAGAGCTTATGAGGAAGAAAATTTATGTTATCATTCAACTGCAATTAATTATACTAATTTTCATTATCATTTGACATTGTTGTCATAATGATGATGCAGAAGAAGTAACTATTCTGCAACTGTACTTAATAAAATATTTTAAAATATCTAGTTATAATATGAAACACTCATTGCTTTTTGTCTTCCATCTCCCCATCTTCTTTACCTGTAATCTCAAGAGAAAGGAAAGATGTTGTTCATATAATATATACAACCAAAATAACAAAGGGAAAAAGCCAAATTGTGCAAGTCTTTGAGAAAATACCCTTGGATTATACATTATATTCATCCTTTTTTACAAACAAACAAAAAGCAAATGCCCTTCAATAACAACAAAAAGAACAATCTCCAATACTCTTAACTAGGCATATCTTCAACACTGTGTTGAATGCATAAATTATATATTCAATGTCATTTGAATGATGAATAATGCTATATCAACTTGTATAAAATTATCAGTGAGAAACACACCCCCAAATCAAGACTTACTCTAAAGGCATGTTCCAAATTCCAGAATGCCCCTACCCCGAATCATTTTGTTGAAAACTCTGAATTCCTTCTGGTTGAGAACAGAGAAGGGTGTTGTGAAAGTGAGGTTGAGAAAAAGGCTTTGGAGAGAAAAACAGTGAGAGAGAACTCTGGATGATGGTTCAAGAAAAGCAAACTGACTTATAAGCTATACGAAGTTTGAAATAAAAGGACTGTGATAAGACAAAAAACAAACAAGATCATTTTTTAAAAATGAACATTTGTGTATGTTTCCTGGAAGAGTAATTGCCAATCTTTTTTTTTTTTAATTGACAAATATTTATTTAGGGTCTATGAAGTCCAGAACCTGGATTGTTCTTAGGTTTAAGAGGCAATAATACAATGTCCTTACCTTCACAAAGCTTATGTTCTAGTGGAGACAATAAAAAAATTCCATAGAAAACCTGTTACAATAAAACTTTAACATAGATCAATAATGAGAGATTGTAATTGTCCTTGACTTCTGGCCTAAGACAAATCTGATTCTCAGGGGCCAGAATAAAGCAAAATCCTCCAGCTATGAAAATATCTGGGTGATCTGACATCACCTACCAAAGGTTCTTCACTTTTTTTTTTTTCAATTAGAGAAGTTATGAGTTTACAAACCAATCATGCATAAAATACAGGATTATTTCACACCATACTACCACCAACACCTTGCAATGATGTGGAACATTTGTTACAATGGATAATAGCACTTTTCTTTTCATTTTACTATTTTTTAACAGTAGTTACCTTTGTTACTGTTAATGAAAGATTATTAAAATAATTCTATGTCCATTATTTACATTAACTGTATTTTTCTCATATACCACCCTATTACTACCACTTTGTATTAGTATCTTATGTTTGCTATAATTCATGAACAAACATTCTTATATTTGTACTATTAATTATAGCCCATTATCTCCAATAAGGTTCACTATGTTGTAAAGTCCTATTTACACATCCTAGAATCTTCTCTTTTAATCACATTTGCCTATACATCTGTGTTACCATCCTATGCATTAGGATTCACCTCTACAATAATGTGCTACTATCACCATCATCCATTTCCAAACCTTTCCCATCAGCCTAAGTAGAAATTATGTACAAGTTAAGCATCAATTCCCTATTCTCTAACCCTAATCTAGCTCCTGTAACATATATTCTAGATTTTAACTCTATGAGTTTGCTTATTATAATTAGTTCATAGCAGTGAAATCATACAAGATTTGTCTTTTTGTGTCTGGCTTATTTCACTTAACAGAATGTCCTTAAGGTTCATCCATGTTTGTTGTGACATGCATCAGGACTTAATTCATTTTTACTGCTGAATTTGGTATATACATTGTATGTATATACCAAATTTGTTTATCCATTCATTGGTTGATGGACACTTGGGTTACTTCCATCTTTTGGCAATTGTGAATAATGCTATGAACAGTGGTATTCAAATATCTGTTTGAGTCCCTGCTTTCATTTCTTCTGGGTATATACATAGAGGTATGATTGCTGGATCACATGGTAATTCAATACTTAGCTTCCACAGTGGCTGCACCATTTCACATTTCCACCAGCAATGAATGAGTGTTCCTATTTCTTCACATCCTCCCCAACACTTGTAATTTTCTGTTTTTTTAAATAGTGGCCATTCTAATAAGTGTGAAATGATACTTCATTTTGGTTTTGATTTTCATTTTTCTAATAGCTAGTGATGTTGAGCATCTTTTCAGGTGCTTTTAGCCATTTGTATTTCCACTTTAGAGAAATGTCTATTCATGCCTTTTACCCATTTCTTAACTAGGGTTTTTTTGTCTTTTTATTGCTGAGTTATAGGATTTCTTCATATATTCTGAATGTTAAAACCCTTATCAGATATGTGGTTTCCAAATATTTTCTCCCATTGAGAAGGTTGTTTTTTTCACTTTTGTGATGTGCAAAAGTTTTTAATTTTGAAGAGGTCCCATTTATGTATATTTTTCTTTTGTTGCTTGTGTTTTTGGTGTAAAGCCTAAGAAATCATTGCCCACCACAAGAACTTGAAGATGCTTCCCTATATTTTCTTCTGAGTTTTATAATCTTAGTTCTTATATTTAGGTCTTTGGTCCATTTTCAGTTAATTTCTGTATTTGGTGTGAGATACAGGTCATCTTTCATTCTTTTGCATACGATATCCAATTCTCCCAGCACCATTTGTTGAAGAGACTATTCTTTCCAGGTTAAGTGGACTTGGGAGCCTCGTCAAAAATAAATTGGCCATGGATGTGAGGGTCTATTTCTGAACTCTCAATTCAATTCCATTGGTCAATATATCTATCTTTATGCCAGTGCATGCTTTTTTGACTGCTGTGGCTTTGTAATGTATTTAAAGTCAGGAAGTGTGAGTCCACCAACTTTGTTGTCATTTTCAAGATGTTTTTTGGTTATCTGGAGCCCCTTACCCTTCCAAATAAATTTGATAATTGGCTTTTCCATTTCTGAAAAGCAGATTGTTGGAATTTTGATTAGGATTGTGTTGAAACTGCACATCAATTTGGATAGAATTGACATCATAATGATATTTTGTCTTCCAATCCATGAACATGGAATGTCCTTCCATTAATTTAGGTCTTATTTGATTTTTTTTAGTAATGTTTTCTAGTTTTCTGTGTGCAAGCTCCTTACATCCTTTTAAAAATTTATTCCTAGATATTGTTTCAGTTGCTATTTTAAATGGATTTTTTTCCCTTGATTTCCTCCTCACCTTGCTCATTGTTATTGTATAGAAACACTACTGATTTTTCCATATTGATTTTGTTTCCTGCCACTTTGATGAACTGGTTTATTAGCTCTAGTAGCTTTGTTGTAGATTATGCATCTACAACATATGCATATGTTGTAGATTATGTAGATTATGTCTTTATATTGGATCATGCCATCTACACATAGTCAAAGTTTTACTTCTTCATTTCCAAATTGGATGGTTTTTATTTCTTTTTCTTGCCCACCTGCTCTGGATAGAATTTCTAGCATAATGTTAAATACAGGTGGCTACAGTGGACATCCTTGACTTATTCCAGATCTTGGAGGAGAAGCTTTCAGTCCTTCCCCATTCGGTATGTTAGCTGTGGGTTTTTCATATATGACCTCTTTCATGTTTAGGAAATTTTCTTCTATTCCTATTTCTTGGAGTGTTTTTTATCAAGAAAGGATGCTGGATTTTGTCAAATGCCTTTTCTGTGTCAATTGAGATAAACATGTGGTTTCTTTCCTTTTGTTTTGTTAATAAGGTGTATTACATTAATTGTGCTTTGTTAATGAAGTGACATTAATTGATTATCCCTTGCAGAGCAGGGATGAAACCCATATGATCAAGGTATATAATTCTTTTGATGTGCTATTGGATTAGATTTGTAAGTATTTGTTTTGAGGAATTTTGCATCTATATTCATAAGAAAAATTGGTCTCTGATTTTCTTTTCTTGTAGTATCTTTGGCTCTAGTAGGGTGATGTTGGCCTCAGAGAATTAGTGAGATAATTTTCCCTCCTATTCAATATTTTGGAAGAGATTGGGCAGTATTGGTATTAATTCTTCTTGTTATGATTGGTAAAAGTTACCTGTAAAGCCATCAGGTGATTTTTGATGACCCATTCAACCTCACTTGTAATTGATCTGTGGAGGACTTTTATTTCTTGTAGAGTCAGTGTAGGTTGTTTATGTGTTTCTAGCAATTTGTCCATTTCACCCAAGTTCTCTAATTTGTTGGCATACAGTTGTTCATAACATTTTTTTTTTAAAATATTTTAAAAGATGCTTAGATTACATAAATGTTACACAAAAATTACAGGATTCCCATGTTCCCCACCTCCCACACCTCCCATAACCTCTCACATAAACATCCTTCATTAGTGTGGCACATCACCTGCAATGGATATACACATCCTGGGGCTTTGCCACTAAGCATGAACCATAGTTCACATTGTAGACCACACTCTCTCCCACACAGTTCTGCATGTTATATGCTGATGTAAAATGGCCTATATCTGTCATTGTAATGTCACTCAGGATAATTCCCAAGTCCCAAAAAAGCCCCTGTATTACAACTGCTTTTCCCTCTCCCTGCCCCGAAAGCATCCAGTGGCCACTGGCTCCACATCAATGTTGTATTTTCTTCCATTGCTTGAATCACAATATGTCTACAACAGAATACCACTAAGTCCACTCTAGTCCACAGCTCTTCCCCCAGTCCTGAGGAGTCTGGGATGGTGATAACCACTCCACCTCCAAGTGAGAGGGGGCTTATATCCCATGGATAAGATGG
>JAQZBX010042689.1:0-21926 GCA_029593785.1 Cabassous unicinctus
GCTGTGCTTCCTGGACATGTATGTCCATCTCCTTCAATAGGGTTGGAAAGTTTTCAGCCACTATTTCTTTCAACACTCCTTCTCTTCCCTTTCCGTTTTCTTCTTCCTCTGGGATGCCTATAATGTGCATGTTTGTGCATTTTGTGTTATCATTTAAATTCCTAAGTCCCTGCTGGATTTTTTCTATCTTTTTATCTATCTGTTCTACTATCTGTTTGGTTTCAGATGTACTGTCTTCCACATCACTAATTCTTTCTTCTGCCTGTTCAAATCTGCTGTTATGTGTTTCCAGTGTCTTTTTGATTTCTTGGATTGTGCCATTCATCACCATCATAACCGTTATCTTTTTATTTATGTTTACAATTTCTTCAGTATGTTCTCCCAATGTCTTGTTAATATCCTTAATCGCTTCCTTCAGTTCATTAAGTTGGTCCATGATAATTGTTTGGAAAGCTTTGATTAGTTGTTCAATGTTCTGCATCTCTTCCTGGTTTTTACTTTGCCCTTTGGACTGGTCCATGTCTTCCTGTTTCTTAGTATGGTTTGTATTTTTTTGTTGCCCTCTGGTCATCTTTTTATCTTGATGGGATTATTCAGTTGATTAGCTTCTCTGTCTACTCTAGAGTTTTATTTAGCTGCTGGTTTTGTTTGTGTGTTTTCTCTTTGACACTTTGTTCTTCTTGTTCTCTTTCCTTGATGTTTCTATGTTTCCTTGAAGGAAAAAGGTTAGGGCCAGAGAAAGCAAAAGATGTAAGAAAAGAAAAAGAATAATAGTAATAATAATAATAAAAGTTAGAAAAGGGACCATATGAGACTTAGTAAAATGAATATTTAACTCATGTAAGCAGTGTAGAGTAATAGGAATAAAAAAGTGGAGTACCTACAATGAAATGGGAAACCAAATAGAGAAAAATATATAGAATGATTTAAAAGGCCAGAATGATGAGGAGAGAAAGAAAGAGAAAAGAAAGGCCAGAAAGAAAAAAGTTAATAATAATAAAAAAAAGAAAACAGAATAGACAAAATAGAAATCAAAACCTCAAAAGTTGAGGACTAAATAAAGAAAGGTGGAATGTAAGAACCACAACAAAAAGCAGAAGATAGAAAGATGAAGGAAGGAAAAGAGATAGCATTGGTAGAAAAAATCAGTATACACAGAAAATGGGAAATCAAAGAAGAAGAAGCACAGCAAAGAAGAAACAAGCTAGCAGCACCTAATTAAAAAAAAAAAAAATGGGTGGGGAGGAAAAAGGAAAGAAAAATAAGAAACAAAAACAAGCCAAACAAACACACAAGCAAGCAGTCAAGCAAAGCTAAGGAAGAACAGAGTTCCTTCTTGGGCCCTTGTGGAGCTTGTCAGGCTTCCTGTGGTCATCAATCAATTACCCTGAAGGCTTCTGTCTGCAGGTTTTGTGGCGCGAGTAAAGTAAGTAAAATTTTTTTTAAGTAACCTTTTTTTGGGGGGTTGGAGGGGAATAAGGGACCCAAAAGAAGCTAGGACAAAAATAATGTCTATGTTTTCCCTGCCCTAAAGTATCAGCTGGATATTAGATATCCCAGTGGATCACTACTCTTAGAGGAGCCAGGAATCGAACTTGGGACCTTATATATTCAAGGTAGAAACTCCTCCACTGAGCTACCTTTCTAATTGGGTCAGTTAGCTCTTCAGAAAGCTATTCAATCACTTTCCCTCGGGCAGGTTTGACTCTCCTAGGGCAACAGGATTCAGCAGGCTGTGTGAGCAAATTCCCCTTCCCCTCTCCTGGCCAGGTTGAGTTCCCTTTTGAAATTCAAATGGGACCCTGGTGACCAAATTCACCTCACAGAAATGATTCTCAACACTCTTCTAGACCACCCTCTCCTCCCAGGGTACCCTAAATAAGCACTTGGAAACTAATTAAGCACTTCCCACTGCCAGACTCCCTTAGGGGAGTTGAAATTCTGGTAGTCCTCAGTGAGGAACTATTAAATAGGCTGACCGCCCTCTCTCAGATCAAGCCTCTGTTTCTCAGGGTGGTTAAGTAAATCAAGCTATTTCAAGAGATTTGCCTCTCCTCTTAGCCTGGTGCCACCTTGAGCCAGTTCTTGTGCTCCCCAAAGCTCAGAGGAGGTCCAGGCAACCAAACCCACAGAAAGGAAACCCCTCTTCATCCCTTGCCATATCCCTCCCACTCTCGGAGAATGCTCCCTCTTGCTGGGTGGCCTGAGAGTGGGGCTTAGCTGTCTTTGATTTCCAGGCATGGGGCTAAAACTCATGGTTTAATCTTGAGCAATCTATCTCCCTGTCCAGCTCCCTCCAGATTGATGCCCCAAGGGCTCCCACTTGTAGGCTCTCAGAACAGCTTACTTGGGCAGGATCCTGTCCCCAATTAGCCGTCTTTTGTTAGAGAGATGGTGAGCACCCACTTAAACCAACACCATCTTGCCTATCTATCCTGTATGGTTCCTTTTTAAAATTTCTACCTCTTTACTAAAATTCTCATATTGCTCATTCATTGTTTCCCTGATATTCTTTAGTTCCTTCTCTGTATTTTCCTTCACCTCCATAAACATTTTTAATATCTTTCTGAAAGGCTTTGTTTGGTATAACAACCATTTGCAGTGCTCAAAGTTTTAAAATGCATTTTAGTTTTATTAACAAATTTCTTGATAGTAGAGTCATATATTCAATTTCTATATTCTTCCAAGAACACACAGAAGAGGACTGGATAGAGATTAAGTATTCAAATATCTGTTGGTGGAACAGTTGGTTATATGCAAAGTGTCTGAGATTTCCATATTTTGTTCTGCAAGTCATATAGAGAACAGGTGGGTATGTTTCATATGGCATTGGGTTTCCATGTATGTGTGGCTGTGAATATATACATTCATGTCATAATGTGACCCTGAAAATTCAGTATGTATAGTTGTGTGTGTGTGTGTGTGTGTGTGTGTGTGTGTGTGTAGTATTTGTAATGCTGATGTTCCTAGGAAAGAGAAATGATGAGAGTATTTATTACTGTTTTGAACAGAGCTAACAGAGTCCAGTACCAACAATCAGGTATTAATTACTTAGTACCATTAATTAATGTCAATAACAGAAAAACAGTTGAATTATTTAGTATGGGAACAGCTAAAAAGTAGAAATATTTCTGAAGAACTAAGACTTGAGTTTTATAGTTATCACTCCCTGTTTCCCATTCTTCATTCTCTACTTTGCATTCCCATAAATATATTTCAAATCCTATTTTCTGCAGTATTATAGAAGTGAGAGAGAAAATGTATGCTTGCTACTTTTCCAATAGGCAGTCTCTTTTTGACTCCCAGTAACAACTTTGGCAGTGTTTCATTTTCCCTTGCTCATTAAAGGAAAAATTTAACAAGTAAGAAAGTTTGCACATTTTAAACCTTCACTGAGAGCAATGTAAAAGAAAGTTTAGTAAGAAAGAACAACACTAAATACTCTAAACTAAATATGACTGTAGAGAACATTAATGCTGATTAATGGATTCTTTGAATGCCTACTTTTAACATAAAGATCAAAGTCAGTTTCCCTTATTCAGCAGAACCAGATTCATCTAACTCTCACCTTAATTAATGGGGCTCCCTAAAAGAAGCCAAAAAGAATGAATGGTAATTAAATGCTAATTTTGCACAGTTAAAATTACTGCAAATTACATGCAAATTGGAAAACATAATTAGTAAAGAATCTTTCTCTTTGAAAGTCTTGGTGTCATTATCTGAATTTATTTTGTGTCATATTCAGGGAGCATCTTCAGGGCTCTGGGCAGAGAGTATCCTGTCATTTCAGGGACCTGGAGTTTACTGTTGTCATGATCAGTAGCAGCCTCAGTTGATAAAATCTTGAAATAAGTCAATAGCAGTGAACTAAAGGAGAGGAGGAAATAAATATAAGGGTGTTCAGAGGTAGAATTAATAACCTTTGCTGGTCAAATGTGTAAAGATTTTTAAATACAAAATTCAAAACACTTTGAGTAGGCCCAATTCCCTCTAGTAGTAATTGCTGTTTTTAAAAAATTATTATTTTAAATTAAGGTGACATCTCTGCTTACAAAACCCAATTTCCTTGATTTCTCTTTTAGAGGAGATTTTGGTTTTTTTCATTAGTCTAAAGGTTCTGGTTTTTGAAATTCAGTTTGTTGGCACGTTTCTAGGTGGACTGAATGTTCTCCTCAAATATATAACTTCAGTGCCCTCCACCTTTCCCCTCCAATGAGGACTTTTGGACCAGGTAGTCATGTTTGTGCTCCTGTAGCACTTTATATATATTTTATACTGGCACTTCACCTAACTGTTGTAATTAATCAGTGGCATGTCTCCATCTTCTTCCTTCTCCCTTATTTATCATTGTACCCTCAGGTTTTGCATGGCGCCTAGAAAAACAGATACTCAAAAAATGCATAGTGTATGAGTTAATATCTTAGGATGAGTTGCCCAAGAGTGGACATGACTCTGACAGTGGCTTGAATGGTCTTTTGTGATAGGTGGATCACCTCATGGTAGTATAACCTAATGATTATTAACATGGACACTTTGGTCAGGCTATCTGGTTTGAATCTTGGTTCTGCCATTTATGCTGGGAAGTGATCTTGAAGATATTTGGTTTCTCAGTGCTGCAGTATCTTTATCTATAAAATGGTAATAACAGGACATATTTAATAAGATTGTTGTGAAGATTAAGTAAGTTAACATATGTGAAGTGCTTAGGACTGTGTCTGGCACACAAAAGGCTATATAAAAATGTTCTGTTATATTTGCTAATTTTATGGTTCTTATATAATATGTTCTTCTAGGTGAGAGTTATAATATCAGTTTTATCATAAGCAAAGAGGAGATTTCAGAACTAATTGCAAACTGGTCATAAATACATTATCAGAATCTTAGTACCTCCATTAAGAATTTTAAAAACACATAAAATTTATAATGTGGAATTGTTGGTTGAAATCTTTGTCTATTGTTAGGCTCTAAGAACTGAGCAGAAGACCTTACAATTTGCTTGGGCAGTGATCACAAGTCATAAGGCAACATTTTCTTAAAATGACTTCTATCGATATTCAATCTCAGGTATCATTGTGTTATGTTTATTAGTGAAATTTTTACAGAATAGTTTTTTTCTTGAGCATTTGGGAGGAATTTCATTTTGGTTTCATAAATACAGATGATACTCATTAATCTTCCAGGGCCTTTTCACAAATTATAATAGGAATGTGGACAATAAATTTGGGAGCTCAGTCCCTCAACTACAATAATTTTTTTTTCTGACAACCATTTCTGAGCAGAAAGTTCAGACTGCTTGGGTTCAATTCTCTGCTCTATTTTCTAACTATATGACTCTGGGCCAATTAAGCAAACTCTGTCTAAGTCCCTTTAACTGTAAAATGGTAATAATAATAATAGTATCTACCTCACTGGATTTTTATGGGGATTGGATCAGAATATCATGTAAAGCTCTCAGAAAAGGGCCTGGCAAAAATTAAGTTATCAAATTGTTAGATATTAGTGTTCATTATTTAAAATAAAATCACTCCAAGATAATTCCATAACAAATGTTGATTTAAAATATAATTAATGAAACATAAATTTATTCATTTTTGTTGTTGTTTAAATATAATATATATTTCAGACAAAAATAGAGGGCCGCTAACTTTCCTTTTCAAGAATACTGTAAGTACAATTTAAATCTATCCAATGGATACAAATACTCCATAACCATACCTGGAGGGGCTGTTCTAATGTTGGGCATTAAGATTACAAAAGGATTAGTAGCATAGAAATTAGTCTTCACAAGGAAATGCTCCATATTTACTTAGTTAATGGCAATGAAGTTACTATTTTTAATTTAGTGTGTATATACATTTTTTCTACCCAAAATTTGTTCATGAGTCACCATTTCCATGATCAAATCCATATATTGCTCCATTTTGATAGCTTAATTGATTGGCTAGAACTTTGGAGAATGGTACTTGGGTGCCATGTTACAGGGTGAGGAATTTAAAAAGACTTGCAGCTTCTCCCTTTTCTGGTTCACTGTTTTCCCAACTAGGATAGTTGTTACCTCTTCTAGTTCTATGAGTTTCATAGATGTCTAAGTGGGTATACATATCTTTGGATGCTCTTAAGCTATCTATGACAATTTTAAAAATTGTTTTCAGTTTGATGATAATAATAAAATATTAGCCCACCAGCATACCCAAGATCATCTGGATGACTACTTTATAACCAAATAAAGCTGGCAATTTCAGTGCTTATAATAGTCATTTTCATTTTGATTCTCATGAGTGCTGTATACCACTAGTCTAATTGTTGTATACCAATTAGAATAGAACAATTGTGAATTTAATACTGAATTCACTCCATATAAAATACAAAAGAAATCACGCTGTATTGCATCTCCCTAATGATGAATGAAGATGAATATCTTTTGATGTTCTTATTTGTCATCAATATATCTTCTTTGTTGAAGCATCTGTTAAAATCTCTTGCCAGATCTCATTGGGTTTTTTTATCCTTCTTTTGAGTTTTGAACGGTTTTAAAAATATTTAGATACAAGTCTTTTATCATTATTTACAGATATTTTCTCTCAGTCTGTATCTTGTATTTTCATTCTCAGAGCAGTGTCTTTGAAAGTGTAGAAGGTCTTAATTTTGATGGAGTCCAATGTATCAAATTTTCTTTTATGTTTCATGTTTTTGGTGTTGAATCTAAGAAAGAACACAAAGATTTTCTCCTAAGTCTTTTTCTAGAAGTTTTAGAGTTTTAGATTTTACATTTAGTCTACGATCCATTTTAGTTCATTTTATACAGTGCGAGGTATAATCAAAGTTCACTCTTTTTCATGTGGCTATTCAATTTTTCGAGTACCATTTGTTGATAGGACTCTCTTTTCTCCATTGAATTGCCTTTAGACCTTTATTGAAGATTAATTGATTATACATGTGTGGATCTATTTCTGAACCTTCTATTCTATTGCATTGATCCATTTATTTATATTTATCCCAATGCTATACTATCTTGATTACTGCTTTATAGTGAGACTTGAAGTCAGGTAGAGCAAGTCCTCCAAATTTGTTCTTCTTTTTCAAAGTTATTTTGGGTATTCTAGGTCATTTCAATATAAATTTTAGAAGCATTTTATCAATATCTACAACAAGCATACTGGAATTTTTATTGGAATTATATTTAATCTATAAGTCATTTTTGGAAGAAGTGACAGCAAAACAATATATAAAGTCTTCTAATCCATGAACGTGGTTCATCCCTCTATATTATTTTGGCCTTCTATTTCTCTCAGTAATATTTTGCACATTTGAGTGTACAAGTATTTCAAATACTTAGTCAGGTTTATCCCTAAGTGCCTCATATTTTTAGTGCTATTGTACATAGTCAAATTTTAAAATTTCGGCTTTTAATTGTTCATTGCTAGGATATAGGAACACAATTATTTTTGCATATTGATATTGTATCCTGTAAACTTGTTAAAATTCACTTTTTAGTTTTAATAGTGCTTATGTAGATTTCTACATAGACAATCCAATCTTTTGTGATTAAAGAGCATTTTAATTCTTCCTTTCCAATCTGAATTCCTTTTATTTATTTCTTATTTTATTGCCTTATCTAAAACTTCCAGTACAATGTTAAATAGAAATGATGAGAGCTAACAGTGTGCCTTGATCTTGATCTTAGAGGGAAAGCATTCAGTCTTTCACCATTAAGTATGAAGTTAGCTATAGGGTTTTCTGGTAAATGTTCTCTATTACACTTAAGATGTTTTCTTTTATTCCTAGTTTTCAGAGTGCTATGAAGAGAAATAGATGCTAATACTTTTTCTGCATATATTGAGATGATGATATGTCTTTCTCCTTTTTAATCTATTAATATGGTGAATATATAAGTCAGAGTTCAATCAGAGAAGCAGAAACACTACATTGTTCTATAAAGGATTTATTATAGGGATTTGAGCTTGTGCAATTTGGGGGGGTTGGCTAAGCAGTCCCTGTGAGGCTGTTGTCTTTATGATTAAGGTTGAAGCTTGAAGTCTATAGGACAGGCAGCTGGGAAGGAAAGAAGAATGTCATATGGGTTTAGGGAGAGCAAGGACAAGCTAAAACTGCAAGTACATGTTGAAACCTGTAAGGATGGACTGAAACCCATATATATACACATACATATATATATATATATCTAACCCATATATATACATATATATGCACATATATATGTATGTATATATATTTATGTATATATGTATTTATATATAGGAAATACCTTTGTTTTCTTCTCTCTCTTATCCTCTTATCATATAACATAAGCTGTGCTAACTTTATATCATAGTATTTGGAGGATATCAAGGAGAATTGTGTGTGGGTACAACTTGACAAGTGGTGAACTGTGACGGTTAATTTTATGTGTCCACTTGACTAGGTTATTTCGTCCAGTTGTTTGGTCAAACATTGGCCTAATTGTTACTGTTCAGTTATTTTGTAGATCGTAGGAGCATCTACAAGCATATGACTTTAATTAAAGGAGATTGCCCTCAGCAATCTGGGTATGCCTTTCATCCAATTGGTTGGAGTCTTAAAAGGGAAAACTGAACGTTTCAAGAATGAGAAGGATTTCTGCCTCAAGACTACACTCTCCAGTCCTCCCTGACCTCCCTACAGATTGGAATTATAGACTTCAACATACTCCTTCAACATTTCCAGCTTCTGACCTGCCATACATAATTTGGACTTACCAAATTATGCAAGCCAATTCCTTATCCTAAATCTTGTCATATATATATCTCCTGTTGGTTTTGTTTATTTGAAGAATCCTGACTATTATAACACCTTTAACTTACAATAGTCTGTGTTCATGATATGCTGACATGAAAACTCCTGCTCACTAGGCTTATCTGGACTCCCAGTTTATCTCCTAAACTTAGGGAGACAGGCTCTGCCAGAGTTTTTCTTCCCTGCACTGTATCCTGGAAAATTTCTCTATGCTATAAACTGGAGCAATTTCAGACTACTCTGTGTATGTTTCCTATCACTCAGAGACTGCTCTCCTTCATTGTCTGATATGCAATATCTTAAGACTTGTACAGGCCTTTATTTGCTCAGGTGGGAAGTTAAATCGTGTCCTTGTTACTTCTTGCCCAGAAGCAGAACTACTTTGACATTAGTGTTTTAATTGCATTGAATTTTATTTATAATTATTGGATTTGTTTGTATTTAATTTATAATTTTTATTTTGGCTTCATAGTTATATAATACCTATGAGCATAGAGGATACATCACTGCTTTTATATTTTAAAAAATCATAATATAATAACTGAAGTCACTTGCAGGCCTCATAGGAAGAAGAATTCATTGTTCTTTAAAAGATGTCCACTTAGTACTCTTAAGTATGAAACACTATTCTAGTTAAAATAAAAATATATTATGGTCTCAATATGTTTTAGTCTTGAGTGGCACTGTGTATTTTGAAAGAGTTTTCCTTTTCTTCATTTGTTGTCCCTGCTATTCACCTTAGAATATCTTCCTGCAATATTTTACCTCTATGGCCCTCATGATACAAACATGGATTTTTCCCTTTCTGGTACATAATATCTATAAATCCTAGGATTCTTACTTGTAGAAGCTGGGCATTAAGGGAACATACCAGATTTAATGTATTCGGTATTCAAAGTTCTGGAATGGTGGATGACATTCAGAAATGGAATAACTTGGATGTACAATAAACCATGGATATCAGGAAAGCAAAGAAGCTCCAAAAAAGATCTCACCCATAATTACACCACCCTCCCACTCCTGGTAGATTTTCATAGCACTGGAATAGTCACAGCACTGTGAGGAAGTGGAAAATGGGAGAAATCTAGAGGAAATGTTTAATCATCACAACTTAGAACATTTTTGTGAAGGTTTCCTTCACTGACTAAGGCTTAAGACAGGATATCATCTACCTCTGTTAGATTGGAATATCCATGAGGGCATCAACAATATATATCTTGTTCACCATTAATTCCAACATTGAGAACAGTGCCCAAAACAGATGCTTAAGAAAAATATGCTGAGTATCCCAGAAATAATAAGTTCAATACAATCTTCTCAGATCAATGAAGTAAAAATGCCTGTGTCTTCTCTAATTATTTTTAGCCCCTAAGAGGCCAGGACAGGGTTGAGAGGTAAAAGAGCAAGATTTTGTCTGTAAAGCACAGCAGTAGTAACTGGCAGATGTAGTAACTGGACTCTAGTTCACTATTGTTGCTTCCATTAATTACCGGAAGACCTAGACTATAATTGCCACAAGCAGTGAAATCATGTGCATTTTGTTTCTTACTAAATTCTCAGTGCCTAGCATATGTGCAACACATACATAATATATATTCAACAAAAATGAAAGAGTAATTATTATTTGAAAGAGGAGGTCTTGTTTCAGAAGACACTCAAGTAGGAGAGTCTATAGCATCGATTAATATATAGAATGTTTAGACCCAATAGAGTTGTGGTATAATAGGGGCAAGGATCATTTTTCATTTCCAATATATGTAGACAGATTTTGTCTTAATGCTTTTTCCCACTTAATTTCAGAGTGTTCTTCATCATCCTATCCATACTGGAAATGTATTGAATTTAAATCCTGCCTTTCAAAATCTATGACAAGGTGAAAGGGTATAGTTGTGCAGTGGCTGGGCGTGACAGTGGTGCAGTGATGCTATTGGGTTCGGTGATGCTGGTCTGTGAGGGGGATAAGGTAGAGGGGTTGGGTTGGACTATCCATGGAATGGGGGGAGGGTCAGGGGAAGGAGCAGGTGAACTCTGGGGATTTGTAGGTCTGTGGTTAAAACCACAACATTGGGAATGTTCTTTTGACAAATACGGCAGAGGAGGGTTACTGGTGTAGGGTGTTAGATATGGGGGGGCATACAAGACAGGGCCCACCTGGGGCAGGCTACTATGGGATATGTAAGTGTTCATCTTGTCATGATATGACATGTTGTATCAGTGGTTGGAGACCCACACAATAAACAGGAAAATGTTAAACTCCCATCCTGGGGATCCTGCTATGTTCTCAAATAGAGGGGCAAGAGTCTCTCGAGAATGTAGGCAGTGCCTAACAAAAGAAAACTGAAGAACATGTTAAGCCCTCAATATTATTGCAAGTAACTATGAATCTTATTCCTCAAAAAGTGAAACTTAGTGGATACCATAGGTCCCGAGGGGAGGGGGAGGGAAGAATAGAATAGATAGAACACACAGCATTTTTAGGGCATTAGAATTGTTCTGCATGATCTTGGAATAATGGATACAGGCCATTTTAAACTTCATCAAAATTTATGAAAGTGTACAGTCCAAAATGTAAACCATAATGTAAATCATTGACCATGGTTAGCAGCAATGCTTCAATATTTGTAAATCAATTGTAACAAATGTACCATACACATGTAAAATGTTATTAATAGGGGAGAGGGGAATAGGGGGAGTATGTTGAGTACATGGAAATCCCCTATATTCTGCACATGACTTTTCTGTAAACTAAAGCTTCTTTGAAGATAAAATGAAAAAGAAAATAAGATACTGCAGGAATATACAGAAGAAAATGTCACTGTACATACAAGACAACAGATCTTACAGTGATGAAAGACATAATGTCAAAAAAGTTTTCTTATTCTTTCAATGTTTTTAAATTTTTTTGTATTTTATTTGTTATTTTTAAAACTATCATTATTATTTCATTTTCTCATTAAATTTTTTTGCCATTTATTTTTCATTTATTATTATTTTTTAACTTTATTTTTAAAGGAGTTTTAGATCACAGAAAAGTTACATTGGAAAACTAGGGGATTCCCATATACCCCACCCTATCTACCTCTCATATTTTCCCTTTTGAATAACATTTATATAATATGTTACATTTGTTAATTTTATTTGGTTATTTTGTTGGTTTCATTTTTGAAGAAGTTTGGATCACAGAAGGGTCACAACTGTGACAGAGAAGGATCATTGTTATGGGGTGTCAGTGATGGGGGATGCAGAGGAGGAGATTCACCTGAGACATATGAATGTGTTCAAGTGTACATGGGGCATGGTCACAGTGGGGGGAGATCCACACAATAACTGAAAGAATATAGAATTCCCAACCTGGGGAGCTCTGTCACATTCTCTAATGGGACAGACAGAATCCCCCAAGTACAGGGGCAGTGCCTAATGAAGGATGGACCATTGCAATGGGATCTTGATATTGATAACTGCACTTATGAAACTTTTCTTTTGAAACTGAAACTTAGGCTAGTATTATATGTTGCCTAAGAGTTACCTCCTGAAAGCCTCCTTGTTGCTCAAATGTGGCCTCTCTCTAAGTCAAACTCAGTATATAAATGCATTATCTTCCCCTCAGCTTGGGACATGACTCCCAGGGATGAGCCTCCCTGGCACTGAGGGATTATTACCAAATGCCAACAAGCAACAAACCTGGGAAAATACCTTGACTAAAAGGGGGAAAGGGTAAATAGAAATGGGCTTTTATGGCTAAGAGATTTCACAGTGAGTCAGGAGGTCATTCCGAGGTTACACTTATGCACATCTCAGTAGGATCTTATTAACTGCCACAGTAAATATTGCCTCAAATAGCAGGGCTCCTGAGGGCTCTAGAGACATTGAGACACAATAGGCAAGGAAGACAGCTCAGGATTTTGGTGCCCTGCCAGTGGGCCTCACTTTGGAATTTACACTTCCTAGTGTGACAGAGTTGGACTCATTTGTGGTTTCCCTACACATGGCTCTTCTGTCCTTCTGTTTGAACCTGTAATTAGTACTAGAGTTGATAGGTGTATGTCCAAGAGACTTAAATCTTTGGGCTGTCCATATGCCAGTTGGGCCCTGAATCTCAACAGAGTTGCAGCACCTACTCTCCAGTTCATTGGACTCACCCAGTACAACTAACAAGGAGATGATGATGAACAACAACCATCCCAAGGAACAGAGAGAGTCTGCAAGTGCAAGCAAGATAGTCCCATCCATCTTCCCCATGGGATCTTAAGCCCCCTCTCAATTAGAGGCAGAGTGGGCATCACCATCCCAGAATCCTCTGGAATGGGGAATGAATGATGGACTAGAGCAGACTTACTGTTATTGTACTATAGACTTATTGTTATTCTATCAATGGAAGAACTTTTGTCATTGATATGGAGGCAGTGGCCACTGGAGGTTCTAAGGGGAGGGAGAGGGAAAAACAGGTGTAATATGGGGACATTTTTGGGACATTGGAATTGTCCTGAATGACATTGCAATGACAGATACAGGCCATTATATTTTGTCATAACTTACAAAATTGTGTGGGACAGAGTGTAGACTATAATGTAAACCATAATCCACATTTAGTAGCAATGATGCAATATGTGTTCATCAATTGTAACAAATGTACCACACTAATGAAGGATGTTGTTAATGTGGGAAAGTGTGGGAGGGGTAGGGAGTGGGGCATATGGGAATCCCATATTTTTAATGTAACATTTATGTAATCTAAAGTATTTAAAAAATAATTTTAAAAAGTCTTTTAAAAATTATAACTGGGAATCCTACTGAAGGGAAAAAAAATAAATCCTGCCCTTTAAGGTACTAGTTATTCTCCACATTGATTGAAAAAGTGACCTTGAACAAGCCACTTAAATTTTTGATGCCTTAAGTAGGCCACTACTATTTTCCTCACTAAGATGGCATGAGTATTAATATTTGAAATGCTCTGTCTGATATTTGGTATGGCCAGGAGGCCAAGATGACTTTGACAGCTGACTAAATTGCAAAGACATTCATGATGGGGAAAAGGAAAGGAGAAGGCAAATAACCCAGTGGTTGAATTTCAGTAGAGAAAAGGCCATGTCAAAAGTTATGTTAAATTATAAAGGATGAATTACATGTGATGGAAAGAATAGGAGGCTCTCCTCCATCTCTATCAGCATTTCATAAATTCAACAAATATTTGGATACCTACTATGTGACAGTTACTTTTCTAGGTACTTTATTACAATCAGTGACAAATAATTTCTGCTCTCATTATACCTCCTTACATTCTATCAGGTTTGGGACAGGAAGAACTAAAGACAGAAAACGAAAAATAGTCAAAATAAAGAAATAAGTTACATAGCACCTTATAAGGTGATACATGCTTTGAAGAAAATAGTAGAGAAGGTGTGGGGGGGTTAAGGTCTGGGAAGCATGGGTGGGTGGGTGCGTACTAGTCACTATTTTAAATAGATGATATTTGATCAAAGGCTTCAAGGAACTGAGCAATTTAGCCATGCAGATGCCTAAAGACAGGCTTTCCTGCCAGAACAGTTATAGCAAGATCCCAAGGTTGAAGTGATCCTGGTGTGTTTATTTGTCCAAGTGTGGATGGAGCAGAGTGAATAATAGGGATAAGAACTGGAGTGAGAACCAGAAGGAGAACAGGTGGCCAGATTATGTACAACCTCTTAGGCTATTGTACAGACTCTAGCTTTTACTCTTAGTCAAAAGGGTAGTCACTGCAGGGCCTTGAGCAGAAGATTGAGCTCATCTGATTTTGGCTTTTGAAAAATTACCGTGACTGCTGTGTCGAAAATAGACCATGTGGTAGGTAGTTGGGACAAAAGTAAGGTAACGATACCTTTTAGAAAGCTTTTGCAGTAATTCATACAAGAGATGATGGTTTGAATTAGGGTGGTAGCAATGCAGATGGTGAAAAATGCTCAAATTCTAGATGTATTTTAAATGTAGATAAAGCAGGATTGGAAAATAGTTTGGATGGAAGATGTAAGAGGAGTCAAGAATGCCTCCAAGGTTTTTGGCCTAAGAAGCTGGAAAGATAGATTTGCCATTAACCAAGATGAGAAAAACTGCAAGTAGAAAACAGTTGGTGTGGGGAAGATTAAGGTTAGTTCTGGACATTTTGAGTTTGCGATGGAGTGGATATATTGAGTGGGCAGTTGCAAATACAAGTCTGGTTATTGCGAAAATGTTCTGGACTAGAAATATCTATATGGTAGTGATAGGTACTGTCTTAGTTACCAAGAATTGCTAAAACAAAGAACCGCAATCTGGGTAGCTTAAAGCAACAGAGATTTATTGTCTCACAGTTCTGGAGACATTTGTAATGACCCTATTCCCAAATAAGGTCACATTCTGAGGTACTGGGGATTTGAACTTCAATATATCTTTATGGAGGATGCAGTTCAATCTGTGGCAACCACATAGATAGTATTTACAGCCATAAGAATACATGAAATTACATAAAATTGCTCACAGATCTGGTGTTGTGAACAATGTACCCTTGTATTTCCTACCTTGCCCAGCAGCATGCCATTGCACATAGAAAGCTAGCAAAACACTTTGCTATGCAGTGGCCCAAACTTAATGAATGGTTTGGATATTGTTTTTATATCTCTTGATTTATGAATAAAATGCAGACTCAAAATTTCCTATAAGAAATGAGAACATAGTGATGGGTGTAGAGCTACCTTCCCATGACAAGATATTAATGCAATCAGATAACTTACAATTTTTACTTCTTACCTGTCTCTGTAGCATCTGACACTGTTGTATGTACTTACATGACAATCCTTCTCCTGGTTTTCCTTTCACTCCTGGCTTCTCCTTCTTAGTATCTATATTAATCAGTGTTCTCTCAGGAAACAGAATCAGCAGGAGATATCTGTCAATAATATGAGATTTTATGAGTCTCTCACGCGAGGGTGGGGATGCACAAGTCCAGGTTCCGCAGGCAGGCTGCAAACCCAGGGCTCCAATGAAAGTCCAATGATAGGTCCTTGATGAGTTTCTGGGAGAAGCTGGCTGTCCAAAGAGGAGCTGGGAAATTCTCTCTGAATGTTGAAATCACTTCCCCTTTTAAGGCATTCAACTGATTGGATAAAAGTGTCACCCATTGATGATGCAATCTCCCTGATTGATGCAGATGTAATCAGCCATCCACACAGTAAACTCACTGGTGACCGAAGTCCATAAATGCTCTTGTATTACAATTAGCCCAGTGCTTGCTTGACCAAACATCTGGACACAATTATCTGGCCGAGTTGACACATTAGCCTAAGCATCACAGTATCTTTTGCTGGCTTCTCTTTTTCTGGCTATCACGTCACCATTGATGTCCCATAGTGATCTGTCCTGGACATTCTAGTGTTTAAGTAGAATGCCTATTATCCCTGGACAATCACATCGATTTTCATGACTTCAATTATTTATAAGCTGATTGATACTCTACAAATTTTAAGCCAAGGATTTTCTCTTGGGTTTTCCTCTTAGGCTTGAAGCCCATATTTTTGTTCTCTCTTTCACTTCTCTCTCTCTCTGTATACATATACATATATATGTATGTGTGTGTGTGTGAAAAATATTGATAAAAGACTATCAAAATGTGAATAGGTAAAGATATGATATAATATAAGGTTGTATTTAATATAGCAAAGACAAAAAATAGACAGGAATTTGTCTATTTATTTTGAAAAATGAAGTCAGGAAAAGGCACTCTGAGCATCTGGCATTTGAGCAGAAATCTGAATGAAACAAGGAGTTACACCACATAAATAAGCAGGAGAAATGCTATTCAGGCAGAGTGCCAATGTCCTGAGGTGGGAGTGTACTGGTTGTGTTTGAGGAACAGCAAGTTCCAGTGTGCCGGGAACATTGTGGGCAGAGGTCAGAAGGAAGGTCAGAAGGTATCAGCAGGGCAGTTCACATGGGACTTTCAGGCCCATGGTATTGTGACTTTGGACTTGATTTAGAGTGAGATGTGAATCCCCTGGAAGTTTTTAAGAAGAGGAATGACATGATCTCACTTTGATTTTAAAGGATTATTCTGGGAAATCTGTGAAGATAGACTGAAATGGGACTAGGGAGGAAGCAGGAATAAAATCTAAGAGTTAATACATGAGTTCAGTGGACAGATGATGGTGGCTTGGAATGGGACAGTACCATTTGAGAAATAATTGTATTTGGGATATGCTTTGAAGGTAGAACTGATAATATTTGTTGAAGTATTAATGGTGAAACAGGAGAAAAAGAGAAAATTCAAGGATGGTACGAATGTTTTGGTCAGAGAAAGTGAGTTAATAATGGCACCATTTATTGAGTTAGGGGACACTTGGGGAAGTAAAAGGAGATTGGGGGTAACTTCCCAAAGTTAGTACACAAGAACTTCAAATTCAACACCCTCACAAATTGAGCTCATTATCTTCACTCTCAAACCTGCTCCTGTTTTTCTGCTAGTCTCTCTCCCATTCCCTATGTGATGGTTAAATTCATATGTCAGCTTGCCAGGTTATGGTGTCCAGTTCTTTGGTCAAGCAAACACTGCCCTGATTGTTACTGTGAGGCAATTTTGTGGACTTAACCCATCAGTTAGTTGATTGCATCTGTGACTGATTACATCTACAATCAACTGAAGAGATTGCCATCAACAATGAGAGAAGTCTCATCCAATTAGCTGAAGGTCTTAAAAGGAGAAATGATGATTTCAGCAGTCTGAAGGGAGAATGACTATATCTACTTCAGCCAGCCATCTTCATCTGGGGAATGCATCAAAACCTTCAACAGAGTTCCCAGCTTACAGCCCGCCCTACAGAATTTTGACTTGCCTATCCTCATAATCATATGATACAATTCTTATAAAGATGTCATAATTTTTACAGCTATCTACTGTCAGTTCATTTTCCCTAGCACCCTACTACCATCCTCCAAGTTGTCAAAGCCAGAAATTTAGGCACCATCTTCGATACTTCCCTCTTTCTCCTCTTTTACTTCTAGTCACCAAGATCGTACTGATTTTACCTTGAAGATTTTTATTGAATCCATTTACTTTTCTGCATCTCTGTTGTAATTGTGTCCATTTAGAATACCATCTCCTCTCACCTGGATTATTATTTTTTTAATTTTTAATTTTTATTTTTAAAGAAGCTTTAGATTACATAAATGTTACATCAAAAATATAGGGAATTTCCATATGCACCCCCTCCCTTCCCACACTTTCCCACATTAACAGCATCTTCCATTAGTATGGTACATTTGTTACAATTGATGAACACATATTGAAGCATTGTACTAGTCAAGCACTGTAGTTTACATGATAGTTTACACATTGCCTTGCACAATTTTCTAGGTTTTGGCAAAATGTATAATATCGATCATTGCAATGCCATGCAGGACAATTCCAATGTCCCAAATATTCCCCCATCTTATACCTATTCTTCCCTCTTCCGCCCTAGTCTGCATGTCTCTAGCTTTACCTCCCTTTGGTCCTTAAACTTTTTAAATGCAAATCTTACCATGCCCTCAGCTACTTAGAAGATTTCTTCAGATGAACATTTCTTTTAGGGTGAAGTCCAAACTTTTTAACCTGATTTCATCTACTTTTGCATATTTCTTCTCTTTCAAATTTTCTTTCTCCAATTCTCCCCACACCCATCACCATGCAGACTATTACCAAGACAGGCTGACTTTTCATCTCTAAAACATGCAACTATACTTTCCCACTCATCTTCAGGTGTCATCCTAGGTATTACTGCTTAGGACAGTCATTATTGAATACTACACACCATGGTCCAAATAAATTCCTACACTAATATGCTTCCATTATTAGAACATTGTCCACATTATATTACTAGACTGTAAACTGCCTAAGGATGCAAACCTGCCTGATTTCTCTCTACTCCAGTTATCTATTGCTGTGTAACAAAACACCTGGAAACATAGAAGCTTGATACAACAATCACTTACTTTGCTCACAAATATTCAATAGGCAGGCTCAGGGGGGAGGGGGAATTTATTTCCACTCTATGCAGTGTGAGATGGGATGGCTTGACTGGGATCTGCTGTCTCGTACATGTGGCTGGCAAATTTGTGCTGGCTGTTAATTTCCCTCCATGTGGGATTCTGCATGGGGTTTCTTGATTCCAAGAGTAAGCTTTCTAAGAGGTTCAGGCAGAAGTTGTATCACTTTTTATCATGTAACTTCATAAGTTACATAGTGTCAGTGTCACCATAGTCACAAGCTTGCCCAGATTCAAGGAACTAAATCCCATTTCTGTATGTGAAGAATGACAAAGTTACATTTTCAGAAGAGCATATGTTGTGGGAGATACTGTTGCAGCAGTTTTTGGAAAATACTGTCACCTTTCCCATTGTGTCTTTACCAGAGCAAATTGTCTGGCATATATTACAGGTTCAATAAATATATTTGGGATAATTAAAATCTCTTCCTCAATAGCTTCCTTTCTCATCCCCTATTAGAAATTTTGCTTATTATGGCATCTCAGTAAAATGTAGTTTTCAAAAGAACCCAATGGGCCCCTGTGTTTTGGCTCTGCTTTATTTCTGAGGATATATATAACTAACTCTGTGTGTTTCACCTGAGTAGAGCCTTTATTTCCCCCACTGGAACATTTAATCTGTAAAATTTTTATTTTCAGAGTCCAAGAGTCCCAACATTTCTTAGTTATTCCTTATTAGGATATTACCACATATTTGGAAAAATGTTACATAGAGAAACCATTATGGTGCTAAGCAGCATGGTTTTTCATATGAAAACCAGTTGACAGTATTCAGCCCTCCAATAAAACTTTGATCTAGACATTAGTGTTTAGTATTACAGTAACGAAAATAATACACATATTGATTTGTAAAGTGCTTTTCTTCTGCAAATCTTATTGTCTTTACTTAAAATATATTTTTTAAAGTAATAAAATGAGTCTTCTTTGCCATTCCTGGAATGGCAACTATTATAATTAAATTAGAGTTCTGTTACCATGATCTCCAGGAAGTATCATTTCAAATTTGTAATAATATTTTTCCTATATGTACATCTACACATATAAATAGATTATCAACATACCATAACAGGATGAAAGCCATATTCCTATTTCCTAGTGATTTGGAAGATGGGCAAGGCCAATTACTGAATGCACTAGACTCTATACCATATAATTTAGAAATACACAATTTTCTGAGTCTCAAGGGGTTGTAAGTTTCTAAGTATCTATCTGATGCTCTTTCTGAGCTCTTTCAACTATGAAGAAGTTATTTTTTACCCAAGCCATATTTAAAAGTCCTTAACAATTCTGCTTATGGCTGCTTATTTTGACAGAGGGACTGGTCATATGATACATATTTTCCTGCTAATTTGTCATGTGACTTTAGCGACAAGACTTCAACATTTTGATAGGACATTTTTTCTCAATTTTCCCTAGGCAAATCCAATCCTTTCCTTGTCAATATTCCCATAATGCCCTGAGGCCTCTCTTGATTATACCATTATCACATTGTATTACAAATATTAAAACAAAATCTGTCTCCTTAACTAAGCTAAGAGCTAAAGGCAGAAAACAGATCTTCCTCATAGTTGTACCCATAGCAGCTAGCCCATGGCCAGACACATAATGGTTCAATACCTCAGTTCAAATAACAACCTTGTCTTCTTAGTGCTAGAAATCTTACCTTGAACTTTTGAGCTCATTAACTCAAATTCCTCTAGAACTAAAAGTTACTTGTCCTCCTAGTTTTTCTAGAAGAAGGAAGCTTACTTGTTAACTCTAGACCCTCTGATTACATCCCTGTCCTTAGTACCAGATTTCCCAGTGGAATTCTGTCTATGGCCTTCCCCCAATCACTGTTCCAGCTATCAAAATAAATCTGTGCCTTCCTTTGTCTATTCTTTGGAACTTCCCTGATGATTTGTCCAGCCCTGCAAGTCTACCTAGTTTCTTCGTCCCTACAATCTTTGATGAGGCTCATCCTGTTTCTTTTCCAATTGATTTTTAAAAATTTGCACTAGATTTTAATAGGGCCCTTTACAGCAGGAAAAAAGCTAAAAACCTTATATGACTTCAGATTTTAGACTCGAGAACACTAACTTTCACATAGGTGCTCAATAAGTGCATTGACTAAAAACTATTCCAAGTTTTAAAAAGCTTTCATAACTGTCATTTTAAGGATCTGAATGATCAGCTTTAAAAAGTTGAAAACACAAAGTGAAAATAACAGTTGCCCTTCCTATTAAAAATACTTCTGAAGTAATTACCATTTGCCACTCTATCTCAGAGAAAGAGGTTGGCACCAAACCCTTTTTTTTTTCCTTCAGAAAAAGCCACTCACTTTTTTTTAATTGCTGCACATTTATGATATTGATGCACAGACCCACCATGTCTACAGCAAATGTGAACAACCATCTCTGGCAAGACAAAAACACTGCTGACAAAAGATGCAGGGATGCACAGTAGGTAGTTGAAACAATGCTAAAAGATGCCTTTTTGTTTTCTCCTTGAGCCAAGTGCCCCCAAAGTAATTTCAGTTTTCTTATGACCAATGCCATATTGTACAGATGAGTTGAGACTAACAACAACAACAACAGTAGGCCAAATGAAGCTTGGCCAGCCTTCTGCACTGAAAGAGCCTGCCCCACAGCCTGAATGGGCACCATCATGGAGCAGCTCTGGGGAGACAAAAGGAACATTAAGAATGCTGGCAGTTGTGGTTATTCTAGTCATCAACAATTTGACTACTAGAAAATGCCAGATTCCTACCTTCTAAAGTGTTCTCAGATGGTTCTTTCTGCAAACAATATTTCACTTTTACCCAATCCCAAACCCTATCCTAACATGATGTTGCCCCTTCTACCTGACTTCTTTCTTCCTCGTGGACACTCCCCTCTAGCCTCAGTGGCTTGTGGTTCTTTGAACATGCCAAGTATGTCCCTCCTCATCTGCTCTGAATTTCTTTAAAAGATCTTGGCTCAAATACGGCTGGAGAGGTCTACTTTGACTCCTGATTTATATAACCTTACAAAGCTTCTAATGCTCATCCTCCTCACCATGCTATCCTGTCATTTTTCATTTGTTATATTACATATACATGCACTGTTTACTGTCTATCTCTGCCCACTAGTATTTAAGATCCATGAA
>JAQZBX010042690.1:0-21925 GCA_029593785.1 Cabassous unicinctus
TTTTTTTTTTTTTTTTTTTGTCATTTGCACATCTCTCTCACATACACTCATTCATATGCATATACACACTCAAATCATATTTAAAACTAATGGAAAAAATTTGGCAGAAATAATACTCACCCTAAAAAATATAAGGCTCCCTCAACTGAAAAATAAATCATGATCTATTAATAATATTGATAGTACTATGTCTTTTTAAATGGTAATGTATTTTGCTGTCCCATACTTAACACTACCTATTTCTCTTTCCATTATGCTTTTTAAAGTCTGCAGTCCCCTGTTAAATATTTACACTTTATTTTTTTTAATCCCTATTGAATCACCCAGCATATGTTCTCAGTCAACTATCCTTCACCCTGTCAGGCACAATTAGAAGTTAAGGATCACTAAAATTTTCATAAGTTTAGCCAACTTAATCACTTAGTCATTAAATAAAATGTTGAAAGCCAACTCTAAGAAAACTGTATGTGGGGGGGTATATGGGAACTGCATGATTTTTCTGTAAACCTGTAATTGCTCTAAAAAAAAAAAAACCTATTCAAACTCACCTGATTTTTTGAAGAAGTTTCTAATTTGCATTCATACTTAGTGAAATAAATTTGAAGTAAAACTTTTAGTAAGATGAGAATGAAAAGATCTAAAGATATACGGTGTTAATAGGGGTTATGGAAAATATGCTAAATGTACATTATGGACCATAATTAGTAGTAATATCTGATACTATCTCATAGTCTGTAACAAATATTCCACAACAGTGTCGTGTGTTGGCGAAGGGGTATCGTATGGGAATTCTATATATGTGCACGATTGTTTTGTAAGTTCACAACTTCTGTAATAAAAATATATTTAAACACACACATAAAGAAAAGATCTATTTTTTAGGGTCAGATCAAGACAAAAACTTTTTAAAAAATACAAAATTGAATAAATTAAGAAGGTTGAAATACAGCCCTTAGAATAATGAGCAAGAAATATTCATCAATTAATGACTGTAGGGATTGGTTACACTGAACAAACCTAACATCTCTCCTTTTTAAATGATGTTAAGGGGTTCAAAACCAAGATGTTTGAATGTAAAACTTGAAACAAACAAACAGAAAACCCTGAATAGGCAGAAATGTAAAAGGAAGGAAGGCTGATAATAATCTAACGGAAGAAAGGTAGCTGGAGTGCCTCTGGAGCAGATGAAGGCCAAGGAAAGAACCATGTATTTAGGGAGATAAGTATATACCCTTTCAAGCCTTTGTTGGTCAATAAAATTGTGAGATATTAGCTTGTGTTTCTGGTGGACCGAGAAAAAAGGGAAATATTCTCAAGCAAGGAGTGCCTTTGTTAGACATACAGTATAATAATGCTGTTCACTTATGTGGAAAAAAAATTAAGCAGTGTTCCTGGAAACCAAGTTCTTATGGTCTATCTACTATGGAATCTCCTGTGACTTGAAAGAAACTGAAAATTGTATTAGAGATAGAATAACTAAGAAGGTATTTAGAACAAGTTGTAAGAGTAAAGACTAAGAAAAAAAAATCTACTTTGCATACCTATACAAGAGTGCAGGCTTAAAAATGATGAAGTTGGGAGAGAAATATATTTAGAGATGAATGGATATTTGCTAATATGGTATAATGATAATACTAAGTAAAAAAAATTAGCTTATAAAATAATATATGCAATATAACTCTAATTACTATTTTAAAAAATACTTTAAAAGTAGGCATAGAAAAAAATATAGGTTATATGTCAAAATATTAACAGTTATAGCTGGATATAGAAGATGATTTATTTTCTTCCAATTCCTCATCTGTATTTTCTATTGCTTTAAAAATGAAAAGTGTGTATTGTAAGTTGTTAAAATTATATGAGAAATCTATATTGTGTCAGGGACTCCCCACCATTTAGTGGGGAAGAAGAGAAAGTGTTATAGGGAATGAAGAGCTTGGTTTCCATATCTTTTCTTTTAACAACATGTCTTCTAGTTGGGAACTCCCAATTTCAGGACAAATAAGGAACCAATTTTCCAACACCTTTACACAGGGAATTTATAATTTCAAGGTGACATTTATTATTATTACTTTTAACTAAATGAATAATTATACAGATTAAAATGTCAATACAATATCTGATATACTATAGAACAGATTACTAACATTTCAATTATATGAAAAATATTAGAAAGAATAAAACATTTATATAAAAATTATAAACTCAAGATTATGAATTTTTAAACAAAATACTGTTACTTGAGGTCCCATTATTATTAGCACTCAAGAAATACACAGCTTGAATAATTAGTCAAAAAATGAACTCAACAGGCCTGACTAGTAATCTATATTTTACAACATGTAGCTGTGATTTTGGAGGAGAAGATGCATTTCAAAGGACAAGCAAATATGCTTCAATTCCTAGCTAAAAGAATGAAACATTGATATAGGATGGGAAGACAGAGTTCAATCTTTCATGTGCCTGAGGTAACTCAAGGTATTTTCCAATTCTAACTACTCTGTGGTACTACTAAGCAATAATCCTATAAAATTTCCTTTACTGAGACTAGGGCCATTCAGCATAAGATTCCTCAACTTCTCTCCATTCCACCTAGAAATTTCTAGGTACACTCAGTCATCTTCACTCTTCAGTTTTCCTTTTTCAGGTTAACCACCTTTCCCCAACAAAAACAACAAAAAAGCCCTCAATTCTGTATCCTACTACCTTCTCATTTCATTAATTCATCCCTCTCACTTTTCTTAAGTCTTCAATAACTTTCTCTCCACCAGCTCCTTCTTTTGGCCTACAATATGCTCAAGGTATCATTTACTGGGGGGAAAGGGAACTTTCCCTGACAGGAAGAATCCCTGGGACTAACAAGCTAAAATATGTTGAGAGAGTAACTTCCCTTCAATCAATCTATTTACTACTTTTTACATCTGTCAGTCATTCGAACTATTCAGTTGAATTTTTCCTTCAGGTCACTAGCTACAACCTTCTAATCCTCAAATCCAATAAGATTCTTCTCCGATCATATCCTTGCATAACCTCTATGTAGCATCTCCTCACGAGGCTCTTGTTTCTTGCTTTCTGTGTCACTGTCCTCTATAAGAGATCCTTTCCAACCCCCTCTGCTGGCTCGCTTTCCTCTTCTCACCTAACACAAGGGTCTGTGTTGGGCCTCTTCTCATCTCTCTACCCTTTCTCTTATTTATCTGACTCACCCTTATACTTTCAGCTATTTTTCCCAAGCTGTTAATGCCCTCAATAAAGCACTCACAAGCTGCTTTTTCTTCTTTTCCACTGAAGCTGTCCTAGTGCCAGAACCTCATTACCAGTCCAATTTCTCATTCCCAGTCTCATTCTCTCAGGCCATTCTACAAACTATTGATGGAGTAATCTTTCAAAGGCTCTGATCATATCAGTGTCTTCTATTCAAATACCTTAAACAGCTCTCCACATTCTACTGTTCAAAGTTCTAACCCCTTCATACTTGATGTTCAAGGTTCTTTGCGCTAAACTCAACTATTTGCCACTATCCCTAAGTATATCTGAACTAGTATAAAAAACACACTGGGTTTTCTCCCATCATCACCTTTTGAAAAACTATTTAGCATTCAAGACTCAGCTCAAATTCTATCTCCAATTTACCCAATCTGCCTAGTGCAGAAGTAATCTTTTTTTTTTTTCAGAAGGGAGTGTGACATTTTATTTGATTATTTTCATGTGGACATTTTTAGCTTTACTATAGACTTTTTTTTTGAAGACTGCATAACATACTTAAACAAGACTCCAGAATGCTTTACCTTACAGACTGTTTTTATAAAAAGAGACTGAAAACACACAATTTAAATGAAGGGTAAGTCTCAAGCTGTAATAAGGAATGAGGCAGTTAAGCCATATTATTGATTTCGTTCTGTGACTTTTTAAAAAGAATAATTCAGTCTCAAGAAAGTTGTCTGCATGTAAGGAAACCTCATCCAGCAGCTTAAGTACTGAGAAATGTTAATGAACTAAGGTGTATGGAAATCTGAATTTGAGTATCCAGAAATCTGGGTCAGGTTACCTCACCTCAGGACAGGGTCTCCTGTTTTGAACTGTGAATGTTAAAATGAATTTCCATATGAAGGAGTTTAATCCAGAGGGTATGCAGTTTGTAGTAGCTTTGATCAGAAGTTTTGCTACCATGGAGCTTATATGGGCTTTTTTTGGGGGGGGTGGGGTAAGGAGAGAAAAATAAGACAGCTGAAGAATTCTGTCTATGAATAAGCAAAGTTTATAGGATAAGTGGATATTGGAGTAAATCTTAAATGAAAATCCTTAAATTTGTGAAAAAATTTGTTTTTAAAGTTGCACCTAAGATTCAATAATCAAAAGGTTAAAACCTAGAAGGATAAAGTATGATGAACAATACTTGGCCAAAAATACGTTAAGTACTTTTGGGATAGCTACAGCTGATCTCAACACCCAACAGGTTGGCCTAATATTTGTGATGGTTTAAAAGTAAATTGCTTGTGATAGAATGTGCATTCTAACCTCTTAAGTTTTACTGCAAAGATGCACATGAGTCTAGGAACCAAAAGTTATGTAATTTCTGTAAGGATAATTTTTTAATTTAGCTTTATTCCCCTGAAAATCTAATAGAAACTTTTAATTCCTGTTAGCCTTAGTGAAATGTGACAGCGGACACATTTGTTCAGTCATGATGCTTTTGTGATGTATGTGGATTTAAGGAAAATACAGTGTTCATGAGCTTAGCCGATCTGTTGACTGATAACTGACTCAGAGATCTCATTTTCTGCCTGAGAAGGATTGGCTATATCTGGCAAACCTGCAGAAGTGGGGATGCCAGCTTGCTTCAAGCTATTGCTCATTCTTTATTGGGACTTGCAGTGCAGGGCACAGAAGTAATCTCTTGACAATTTATTGATAACACCAATCTCATTCTGCCTGGTTTTAAAAGGACAGGGGCATTTCTTAATTCCATTAACTGAATAGTAGTAGGAATCTTTCCTACTTGTTTGCTCTACATTGTGCTTGTTTGCTCTACATAGTGTCTCCACTTGGTAGGCAATGTTGAACTCAGGATTATTCATTTGGAATTAAAGATTACCTGTCCAGGATCTGGTCTAAAGTTTGCCTTTGCCTTATTTCTAAAGAAAAGATCTGGGAAACAAATCAGCTAAGTAAACAAATTGTATGTATGAGCATATGCATGTGTTTGTACTTTGAATATATAACTCAAATTATTCCAAAGCACTTTCATTTGAATTATTTTACAAAAATAATTATGAGCAATCAAATCCACTCCTAGGTATATACCCAAGAGAACTATAAAACATGTTCACATAAAACCTTGCACATTAATGTTCAATGTAGCATTATTCATAATAGCTCAAAAGTGGAAACTCAAATGTCCATCAATGAGTTAATGGAGAAACAAAATGTGGACTATTATTCAGTAATAAAAAGGAAGTGCTGATACATACTATAACATAGATGACCTTTGAAAACATTATGGTAAGTGAAAGAAGCCAAACATAAAAGACCACATACTGTATGATTTAATTTATATGAAATGTCCAGAACTGGCAAATCCATAGAGACAGAAAGCAGATTAATGGTCTCCAGGGGATGGGAGGTAGGCAGAAATCAGGAGTGACTGCTAACAGGTACGAGATTTCCTTTTGGGGTGATGGAAATGTTCTAGAATTAGATGGTGGTGATGGCTGCACAACTCTTGTGCAAATATTAAAAACCACTGAATTTTACACTTCAAAATGGTAAATTTTATGTTACATGAATTTTACCTCAATTAAAAAAAAGAAAAACGAATAATCATGAACTTTTTGGACTTAACGGTATAATGAAAAGACCTTTGAATCGGTGGCTCTAGGTTTCAGCCAATCCTGCCACATACCAGCTCTGATTTTTAGAGATCTTGCTTAACCTTTCTAGGCCTCAATAACTTCATTTGTAAAATGAGAACAATAATGCATCATAAAGTTACTGTGAGATTCACAAAACTGTGAAAACATTATGCAAACTCTGAAGGCCTTTACAAATGAAAAAGCCTTATTGTTATTTTTTGTACTTAAAATGACTTTTCAAAATCCCAAACTACATTGGATAGTCATTAATTTCAACATTTTATCATTGGCTGGCTTGTTATCTAACCAGATTTTAGTGTTTACAATAAGTGGTATCTTGAATCTATATAGCATTTATCCTATAGGCAAAAAATAGTACAGCTCGTTACATAGTTATTTAGTTGTAATCCTCACAATGAGAAGCGGCATGGCATGACAGCTATGAATACAGACAAAGAACTGAATTTAAATTCAGGCTCTGCCCCTTGACCTTGGGCAAATACCTCACCTCTCTAGACATCAGGCTACTCGCCTGTAAAGTGGAGAATCAGGGGAGGGTATACTTATACCTAGCGAGGACTTAAACAGCAATTATGAGGATGACCCATCCTGAAGGATAACAAGTTTAAATGCCTAGCCCAAGTTTACAAGATAAATCTGAGGCATAACCAGGAATACAGAATAGATATTTTGTATACTAGCTTAGGTCATTAGAATAGGGGATGTTTCAGTGCCCTTCCTGTGGGTTTCTCTAGCACCATTCAGTCTCTACAGCATTGCATTAGCCAAATAGTTAGTCTTTCTGCTTATTAGTTAAGGAAAAGACACAGTCCTATTCAGAACCTAGTTGAAAGCTTGATGCAAGTAGATGCTTAGTAAATATTTATCAAATAAATAAAGCACATGGTGTTACTGGCTGCACCTACAACCAAGAACCAACACAAAACCCAAAGCATTAACTAGACATTTCCAAATATAAGTACTTCTACAGATATAAAACATTTTGCATTGTAAGTTTTCATGTGGATGTCTTATATGTTCTTTGGCATTAATACAAAGAAAGGCACAGATTATTTCAAAAGATAGAGTGATTGAGAAATGAAGCAATAACATCCAATTGAAGTAACAGGTATTCTTACGTTTAAGCTTCTAAATATATATATTGTCTTCTCTAATAGTTTTTTGAGGGTAGGGATCATGCATAATTAATTTCAAAATCTCTTCACCAAAAAAGCACTTAATTATAATTAGGCTACTTAAGGAATTGGTTAAAAATACTTTTTGGTTAGATAAAATTTAATGATATTTAATCTAGGGAAATTCAGCGATAGGTTAGAAAGTTGTTAATGTCAACACTAAATTTCTCCAAGCACAGTAGGATATACTATTTTAAGAAGGCAAACAAAATCATATATGTGTGTATGTACATATACTTTCTCATAAAGAAAAGCATATCTATAGCCAATTACAAAATTGTTTTCATTTGCTTCACATTCTTCTGGAAATGAGATGCTATAACTGACCCAAATTGGAAAAAATATTCAGGTCCCTTTAATATTACTAGGATTATTGACTTGACTTTAGGATAAGCATGATGAGATTTCATTCCCTTCACATAAGAGCCAGGTAAGCTCAGCATTATGCTAAGAATTGTGAAAGATTTAACTGTAAGATATGGTACTTGTATTCAAAACGTTTACATCATTAGTGAATGATACAAAACACTATACACATTTTCATTCATTGGTTTGTTAAATTAAAAAATCCTTGGGAGTTTGCAGCAAGATAGTAAGAGTTGAAATAATCAGAAAAAGCTTCAAAGAGGAAGTAAACTTTTCACAAGGTCTTGAAATAGGCAGAGAGAAGAAAGGAGAGCTTTCTGGGTGAAGTAAATAATAGTACCAAAGGCACAAAACATGAATGAGTATGGTGTGTTCAAGGGACAGATTGACTTCAATAGAGCCAAAGAATAAAGGAAATGAAGCTGGATAAACAGCATAGATTAGAAAAGGCACTGAAAGTCAGGCAGTAGTAGTTAGATTTAAGGGGAGTGGAAAACAGGGAACCACTGAAGCTTTTTGAAAAGGGGAATAACATGCTGTCAGTAGCACTTAAAGAAGAGTAATCAGGATGATTTGGAGAGAAGAGAGAGACTGAAATGAAGGCAGGCAATTGTAATCCAGGAATGAGGCCTACAGAGCCTGACCAGGAGAGGTGCACAAAACTACAGTGTGTGTGTGTGTGTGTGTGTGTGTGTGTGTGTGTGTGTGTGTGTGTGTGTGTATATATATATATATTTTTTTTTTTTTTTTGGCTGGTGTTTTTTAATTAATTTTTCCTTATAGTAGCGGCAACCTTTTGGGCCTTGAGACTATAAACTTAGGGGATACCAGAAACAAGGATGAGACATAGACTACTCCATGGTCTAGCTCCTACGTAAAGGAGGTATACAAAAGATTAAGACCAGGAAATTTTAAACACTAGAAATAAACTTACAAAGGCTAAATGTTTTTTCAAGTACCTTGTGAGGAGTTTCATTGTTTTGTTTAGTTAATTTACTACAGGTGCCTCCAAACTGCACATCTGCATTGTTAAAACAGCCCTGTGAAAATCTGCTTACATAATAGTTTTAATTTTTTCAATTTGTGGACAAAGTTAACTGACCCATTACAAGATATGAGCCCCCAGACATTCAGATAGTGAAAATATAAAACATTCTTTACACGCAAATATAATTCTTTACTGAATAGTTCAACAACAACAAAAAAATTATCTGATCAAAATCTAGAGGCATATTCCTAGCTTTATCTGATAGTGGTCCACTCAGAAGAAAATATACACATCCTATTGAGAAACGGAATGAAGACAATCAACACTTTGCCATATTAGCTTTCCTGAGTTGTGCTGTCAAATTGGGAGCAAATTCTCTGAAGTGAAAAAACAGAAAGAAAAATGTTACTAAAGTGGACTTTGTAAGACCATCTACTCATTTTGATGAATAATTATTTAAATTCACAGTCATCCAGTCATCTCTTTCCCACATCTGGGACCCTCTCCCTTCTTAGAATGGGTAGTATATAATGTATGAAAGAGGAGTGGCATAAATAAGACCAATGGATTTCATTCATGTGCTTCCATGGCACTTTCTAAATACTTCTATTCTTCTATTATCCATACATGATTGCATGCATTGTTTTATATCTTGTCTCATGATCATTTTCTGGTAGAGCTGTGAAAAAAATTTGAAATGTCCAAAACCAGCAAAAATAACAACTAATATTACTCACGGAGCCCTTCCTTTACATTGTGTGTCCAAACTTGTGCTTTTCATACATTATCTCAATTAATCCTCACAACAATCCTGTGAGGTGGGTAGTATGGTTATGTCTATTTCATAGTTGAAGAAACTTAGGTTAAGGGATTTGTGCAAGGTCACACAGCTAGTAAATGCCAGACATGTTCATTGGACATGCTCTTGTTAATCATTAGATTATACTGCCAGCCCCAAACATATGCGACGGAAACCAAAAGTAAGATCTATAAGGAACTTGGACATGCTACTCAAAGTGTAAAAGAATTAGGGAGGGGCACCAGTTCCAAGAACTGTGTTAGAGATACAAATAGATTCCTTAACTCAGTTTCTTCCCTAGTACTGAAAATACTGTATTCAATTCCTGAAGGAGAGTGGGCCATTGCTTTCAAATGGGAGTTTAATTGTCCCCTCTCTTAGTAGGAGGACTTGTATTACATTCTATTTGATGGTATTGAGACAATATCTCACTATCTTCTCAGTTTGGTGGCATTAAAAAAAATGCTACTACTATAATCAACTAAATTAAAAAGTCTGAGGCTGGGTGGTGATATCAAATGGGTATCTGTATTTTTTAAAGTATTTTCTTGGTAGGATATCCAATAACCTGAGCCACCAGCATAACTCCTACCAGTGACCTTGAAATACAAACTAACCTTTTAAAGACATTTCTCTGCACATAAAATACATTTGTAAGAAGACACTTCTAAAAATAACTCTCCACTGTAATTCCCTCCTTATGCATCTGGGCAGAGATGTCATATTTCCTCCACAAAGCTCTCTTTTATGTTGCAACAGTAAGAATCTCAATTTCAAACTGAACTAGAACTACCAACTCCTTCATAAAATATGATTGTTTTTATTAGTATTTTATATAAATTGTCTAAATATGATGGTACATACTTACATTTTTAGCTCTGCAATACTTTTAACTAGAAAATAAAGCAGTTATAAAGTTCTGTCTCCCTTCCCCCTCTTTTTCTGCTAACACATGTCCTTCCACAAAAGGGCCAGTGTAATTTTTGCAGACCACAGATAAGGAACATGACCTTAAGAAACTAAAGAATAGAAGATTAAGCACATGTCCAATGATTCAGAAGTTTAAAACTTGTCATCTGTGTACAAAACCAGCAGTCATAAATGGTTAAAAAAACATGTACAAAATAATAAAATGCAGTTAGTAACTTCCACTTTTCCCTTCAACTAGTGGCGTTTTGGCAAGCAGCCATATAATCTGCAATAATCTGTCACTACTGTGAAGTACCACCCACTTCCTCTGCCCCTCCCCCATCCAAGCAACAACTGGGATACTTCTGGACTGCTAATATAATATTCAGTCATAAAAGACCTCTCTATGAAAGCTGCAATTTACAGTGTTTATACTTTTGAGTTTTTAACATTCATAAATCCTAAGGAAAAAATGCTATACATCACATTTCAAATATTATTTGAAATTTTTAATTTCCTTTTTTATACATCAGAAAGAATGGATCCCCAAATCAGTAGTAGCCACTGTAAAGCTTCTTGAGTGAAAATGCATCCTATGGATAATTATAAGACTTTATTTTACACATCTAACATGTAAAATTATTAGGAGTTTGGAAATCAGGGTCTCATGTAGGCCCAAACATTTCATTTAAACCTTGTCCCAAGAGCCTAGTGAAGTTGGTAAACTATTAAGGCAGCTTTCCTGGTTTATAAAATATTTTGCATTAACTTTTTGACACAAACTATGAGATGTCAAATAAAAATTATCTACTTTCCTACTTCATTAATTTCATTTTATGGACTAGAGTAGCCCCACAAATTATTACCTCATGACTATTTTATTTCTATACTGTAATAAGAAACTAACACTATGCTAAAACAAAACAAAACAAAAAAAGAAATGTGATCAAATCCTCTGAACTTGCTGCCCTAAATTTGGTATTACATTCAAGAAATTGCTCTGCTTTCTATCCTATTTTTCCCTTTCTGTAAAAGAAGAAAAATAAGGAAATGCCTATATTATCTTTTAAGATAGATATCTAGGATGAATAGTGTGCCATTTTGAGTAGATTAGTTTTGAAATATGGTCTGAAATTACTAACGTCACCCATTAGTACAAACTGCATCTGTTTAATAAGGCTGCCCTTTAATATATTTAACATTTTTGTTTAAAAGACTCTTCTGACAAGATTTTGACATTTTATTTGCAGTTCAGCATTTACCTTACTTATCCAGAAGAAATGGAAAATCACTGGAAAAACAAATTTTGAAAATAATTCCCACTAATATTCAGGGGGCTAGAATATCAGACTACAAATGAGAATACAGCATATGAATCAGGTGATTTTTTGAGGTTGATTACTCTCAGGTGGACTTAGAGCTAAGGCTATAGACATACATGAAATTCAACAGTCTACTGCTGTTAATTAGTGATATTTAGATGCAAACCATATTTATACTAAAACATTAAATGTAAAACAAAACACCAATTAAACTTACAGTAAATCTTTTCAAATGCACGTCCTATATTTCCAATCCAACATGCTAAACGTTTTCAGATTTCATTTAGCGAGTGATCAACATTGCCCCAGAAATGGCTTTATTTTTAAAAAACTGCCTCTTACTTATGAAAGATATAGCTGAACTAATTTTAAGCTGTAAGAATTACACCATGCTATCAGCACCTTTCATCCAAAGAAAGGAAGTTATTATAGACACTTATAAAACTAAGTGAGGCTTAAAAAAAGTACTTCCTGGTCAGACAGTTAACGTCAACAGCATTTTATAAAGCTTTCTTTACATTTTGATATTTTGGAAAAAACTGTCAAAAGTTTTTACCTTATGTTTCTCCCCAATCTCTAAAAAAAATTGCTCGAGCTAAACAAATCTTATGTAAAAAATCTATCAAATTCTATTAATGCTTACAATCATAGTGTCATGTAAATATCAGAACTGGTTATTATTATTGATATTATCAGCTTAAGCTTTAATTATTTTACATTTATGCACCCTTCACCCCCACTGCCTGTGTGCTAGAGTATGGTTTCAGGTACACAACATTAGAAGGGAAAGAAACTCACTTAATGGAGGATAACTCACCAATTCCTTGATAATGAAGAAAAGGCGAATAACCATTCACATTTGAATTTTCAAACTTAAAGTTAATTCTTTTAAACTTACATTTAAAACAATTCTTCAAGAAACCTTGTACAATCCTAACAAGGAACTGCAGATAAAAGCAGCGTGACTTGGGCACTGCACATTACTATCGGTATTGCAAGCTGAAGTATTTCCTGTTAACTCTCATTGGCTCCCACAGGTGCAAGTGCCTATGGGTGTTGCCGATTTACCCTTTCCTTTGTAAGTGGACCACTAAAAGAGATTTAGGGTCAGCACAATCAATACTAGGAGCTATTTCGGCAGAACTATCTTGGGCTAATACAGAGTGCCTCCCAAACTAGGTTGACTGTGAATTGAGGATTATCTAATTCAAAAGGGCTAGAGAAAACACATTTCAACAAAACTTTCATTATTTTCTTAGATGCACTAATATTAACACATGTGTGACTTTACTTGACATATACTTACTAACTGCCTTCACTGTGAAAGCACTATCCTAGGTACTGGGATTGCAATGATGAACAAAACAGACAAAGATCAGTCATTTACTATCTAGTGGGCTTTTGGGGATTTCATATTGAATTAGAAAACTTTCATAGAAGCAGAGACTAAAGAAATTTGTATGGAAATCTGGAAAGTCAGTTATAGTGCTCACTACTAAAAAGCATTGTAATTAAGATCATCACCTTAAATCTTAAAAAAAAAAAAGTTTCTAGAACCTAGCACAAAAAAGTGGGGTTCTTGACATTTCATTGTTTCAAAAGGGCCATGTTGGAGGTAATGGCATATGTTCCAACAGGGAAAAAGAAAAGCATTTCACCATGAGTCACCAGTGACTAAGTTCTTTTAATTCAGGCTTAAAACACATTCCAAACCCAATTACTTGTACATGGAGAAAACTGATAACAACCCCAAATTAACATCGAAGCTAGATTTGACCAATTTTCAGGGTCAATATCAGTATCTAAGAAAAACAAGTGAAGTGTTTTTAAAGGGATAAGTCCCCTTTATCAGATTTTATTATTTTAGTCTTAGTCTTTAATGGCTAGGGGCCATGTCAGCTAGCTTCCTTTAGACTTTGTTACAATGAACAGTTTTATTGGTGGGACAGAGACACAGTTGTCTTGGATATATGGTGTGGTGAAGGAATGGCTTTTATTTGCTTTCAATAAAATAAAAATATAGTAAATTCAAGGCTGCTCAAAAAAAAATGTAAAACCCAGAGAGCAAAATATAGCGAAATCTATTTAGTCATTTACTAAATATTTATTGAGCACCTACTACATGCTAGGCACTGTTATAGAAGTTAAGGATACAGCAATGAATAAAACAGACAGAAATCCCTTCCTTCCTAGAGCTTAAATTCTAGTGTAGGGAAATAAGACAGACAAATAAAATTTTTGGAATGTCAGAAGGAGGTAAATGCTGTGTAGAAGAATACAATATGAAAGGTGGGGGCAATAAGTTTATTTGTTCACAATCGCAATTTGATTATATCACAAAGTGAGAAATACTGCTTTGGAAGACCAGAATATTAAGCACTGTCTCAAATGAACAATACCTTCTGTCACAAATGACAGAGAATCTTACTTTGTTTGTTGCTAATACCTAAAGAAAGGAAAACAAACTTCCAAAGACTTGAAGTTAGAAGCAATCTCTTACCCATAAATATACCACCTAAGGAAATAAAAACAAATCCCAAACACTCAGAGTCAAGTCACTTTAGGGAATATTACCAAGTCTTAAAATGAATATACAAGATTCCCATATTTGGATACAAACTTGCTAACATTGGCATCAAATTTACCAACCCTCAAGGTCAGAAATGAATTCTTTTTTTGAGTGCTATTGCCATGGCAGATACAGTAGGCCATTATACATTTTGTCAAAACCTATAAAACTGTACAGTGCAAAGCATAAATCATAATGTAAACTACAGACCTTGGCTAGTAGTAATACTTCAATATTGGTTCATCAATTGTTAACAAATGTACCACATTTACTAATAGGGGAAAATGTAGGAGGGGGAGGAAATGGGTTATATGAGAATCCCCTATACTTTCCATGTAACTTTTCTGTAATCTAAAACTTTTCTAAAAAATAAAATAAAGTTTACAAAAAAAATTTAAAAAAGAAATGAATTCTTCACTTAAGAATTATCCCTGTTGGGAAGCGGATGTGGCTCAAGCAATTGAGCTCCTGCCTACCACATGGGAGGTCCCAGGTTCGGTTCCTGGTGCCTCCTAAAGAAGACAAGCAAGACAGCGAATTGATGCAACAAGATGATGCAACAAGAGACACAAGGAGGAAAACATAATGAGAGACACAACAAAGCAGGGAGCGGAGGTGGCTCAAGTGACTAGGCTCCTCCCTCCCACATAGGAGGTCCCAGGTTTGGTTCCTAGTGCCTCCTAAAAGGAAGATGAGCACACAACAAACAAACACAGTGAGTGCAAACGAGGGAGGGGGAATAAATAAACAAAATGAAAAAAAGAATTATCCCTGTTAAACTGGCAACCATAATTATATTTAAATATTATTTTTGAATTTAAAGTATTTAAATGCAATACAATTCCACAAATAGTGACTGAGCAGATATTACTTGTGAAACACTTAAATAGATGTGTATGACACTGTTTTCTCAATAGCAAGTAGATGGATATCTAAGAAGGAAAAGACAAATACAAACCCTATAATGTAATATCAGAAAGAATATTAGTGTAATAAGAAAAGTACAAGTCAAGTACTTAGGGAATTCAAAGGAGTGGCAAGGAGGATAATCAGTAAAGGCCTCTGGAAAGATGGCCTTAGAAGTAGGTTTACAAAATGAGAAACAGAAGGCATTCAGGGCAAAATAAATGGCAGCAACAAAGACCTGAAGGTGGTAAATGAGTAAGGGTTTGGTCATAAACAGGCCAGTTTGGTTGGGGCACAGTATATACATAAGGGAATTATGGGGTGATAGGAATTTAAAAGCGGGTTGACAAATCTATGCTGAATTCAGTAGTCCACAGGGAATTATAAAAGGTTGTGAACATGTGAGTGACAAAATCAGAGTTCTACTTTAGGAAGAGTAAGAGAGCAACAGTGTATAAAGGAAAGATAGAACAAAAAAAAAGAGACTGGAAAATGGTTACAATTGTCTTTCCCTGGCACCGTAAGGCCTTTAGTAGCTCCTTCTTGGACCACTGAGAGGTACAAAGTAGAAGGTTGAAAAACCACAGCTAGGTCATAGTGGTTAGGTTTGCCACTGTCTGTGTGACCTTGAGAAGTTAATTACCCTCTCTGAGTCTCAATTTCCTTATGTGTGAGTCTATTAATCATTCTTCAGAGTCAGGAGCTACAGGACTAAGCAAATGATTGGATTCAGGGAGTAGAGTAACAAGAGCAGTAAAAATCATGTCAAGTGATTAAAAGAATAAGCAGCTTATTTATTAAGCACTTCTTAGATGTTTGTCATGTACTTGGCACTTTACATAAATTATTTCATTTATTCCTTATAAGAACACCAAGAAGTACATATTCTTATTTTACAGATGAAGGAATTGAGATGAGGGAATTGAGAGCTTTGAGACTTAAGTAACTTACTCAGGCTCAGTCAGCGAGCATTGTGACAGAGCCAAACAGGTGTCTAGGTCTCTCCAATTTAAAGGCTCTTTCTCCTTTTACTCTATCATGTTGTTTCTTAAGTGGTAGATACATAATACTGGCATTTATTCTTGTGTTCCACAATGAATCACTGTCTCATTTAACACTCTTTTGATGTACCCTAAAAAGCCCTCAATGAGGATAAGAAGCAAAGTGTGTACATAAAAATAATCAAATTTGCTGATCATTCATTCAGTCAGTCAGTTAGCCAATCAACATTTATTGAGCATCCTACAAATTTTGTGCCTGGTACTATACTTGGCATAGGGGGCACAAGGATGAATAAGACCCATCTCTGCCCTTGATGTGCTAACAAACTAGTAAAAGACAAATGCATGTAAAAAAGAACTGGTATATAGTAACAAAAGAGAAATTTGCACAAGAGGTAACAAAGGCAACTTGGATGAAAATGAGAGCCACTGAGTGTACACTTAGAATGGATTGTACAAAGCATGGGACTGTATAACACAGTGAATCCTGTGGTAGAAGATGGACTGTGGTTAACAGAACAAATGTTCTCTCATGAACTATAAAAAATATATTACAGGGTATTCATAATCAGGTAGGTTGGGGGGAAAATACACCAAATGGAAGATACTGGCTACAGTTAGTAGTAACATTTAGACGATGCTGTTTCATAGTTTGTAAAAAATGTTTCACAACAATGCAAGGTGTTGGTCGTGGGGTGATATATGAGAGCCCTGTATGATGATATGCATGTTTTGTTTATATTTATTGTTTATGTATGTTCATGTATGAATGATATACTTCAATAAAATTAAAAAAAAAATAGAGACAATGACGGTATAAAGGCATCTGAAACATAATACTGTAATTTTGTATCTCTACTATTAAATCTTTATCTAGATAATTTTAAAACTATATTTATATGATTTTTTGAAAATATTTTGTGCATTTACACACATGCTCTTCAAGAAGTAAACGCTAATGCTGCAGTGGAGTAGGAAACTGGCCATGAACGATAGTTCTGTTTGGTGCATCTACTGCCAAGAATGATTAAATAATTAGTTCATATAAGGAGGCATTCTGCCTTGATTAGTGCCATCTATTGCCATGGATAAACAAAATGTATTTGAATTGTTATAAGCCTTGGTTGCTATGGATATAAGTCAGTGCCATTAGACAGAAAGTGAAAGGTAAAAATATACATAGGGGAGTGGGTATAGCTAAAAAAAAGGGGGGGAAAAAGTAAAATTGAGGGAAACGGATGTGGCTCAAGCAATTGGGCTCCCGTCTACCATATGGGAGGTTCAGGGTTCAATTCCCAGGGCCTCCTGGTGAAAAGCAAGCTGGCCCGCGCGGCAAGCTGGCCCACGTGGAGTGCTGGCCCACGCAGAGAGCTGGCGCAGCAAGATAATGCAACAACAACAAAAAAGAGACACAGAAGAGAGACAATCAGAGGCGCAGCAGACCAGGGAGCTGAGGTGGCACAAGAGATTGAGCAGCCTCTCTTGCACTCTGGAAGGTTCCTAGTGCTGCTTAAAGAGAAGGCAAGCAGACACAGAAGAACACACAGAGAGCAGACAGTGAGCACAAAACAACGAGGGGGGGGATAAATAAATAAATAAACCTTAAAAAAAAATTGAACTCTTCTAATGAGTCCTTTAATAATTGACTATAAAATTAAGAATAAAATATACAATGTGAGGTTGATTTTTGCTCTCTATCACTTCACTGAGACCAGAGGTGAAGTGAAAGGGCCCAGAACACTAGACTCCAGAATGTAAATTCTCAATTTAGGAACAAAAGTCACATAGGCCATACCTCTTTGTTTAATGGGAGAAGATTTTCCTAGGTGTAAAACAGTTATTCCAAGTCATCTTTCTTTTTTTTTCTTTTTTTTTTTTTAAGATTTATTTATTTATTTATCCCCCCCTTGCTGCTTGTGCTGCCGTGTCCATTCGCTGCGTGTCTTCTCTGTGTCTGCTTATCTCCCCCTTGCTGTGAGGTCTTGCTGCATCAGCCCACCGTGCTGTGCGGGCCGGCCTGCCCTCACAAGGAGGTCCCGGGAAGCGAACCCGGGGCCTCCCATATGGTAAACGGGAGCTCTACGGATTGAGCCACACCCACTTCCCCATCTTTCTTTTCTCACTCTAGGAAAGAAGAAGGTATATATGTGAAATATCTGACAATGATTAGGAGACTGATTTGTGGTAACAAATCAAGAAATTGGCCCCGAAGTTATTCTACTGCCAAGGAATTAGCTCTTCAACTTTTCAAATAGAAATAATTTAGAAAGATCTTAAATGTACTTCAATATCTCTAACAAATCTCAGGTTGTACAGAAAAAAACACATTAGGTTGATTTATTAAATATTTAGCTAACTTTAATAACATCTAGCTGGAATGACAAATTTACCAATTTAATTTCTACTGATTATCATAAAAATTCTAAATAGTTTTTTGTTTTTTTTTGGTACTGGGGCCAGGGATTGAACCCCGGACCTTGTACATGGGAAGCCTGGGTTTTTCTTTTGTTTGCTTGCTAGTTTTTTTTTGTTGTTGTTGTTGTCGTTTTTAGGAGGCACTGGGGACTGAATCTGGGACCTCACATGTGGGAAGCAGACGCTCAACTGCTTGAGCCACCTCCACTCCCAGTTTTTTTAAATTTGATGCCTAGTGCTGGAAAATGAGTTGGACCAGATTTTGACCTATAACTTGATCATATCAAGTCTATAATTACAGATAGATAAATATCACTTATTTTTTTTTTTTAACAAAGCTGGATCTGAGTTTAAGCAAATAGTAACAAACTTTTAATATATCCTCTCAAATAATAAAGCAATAAATTAAATGTGTGATAAGATTAAATAATCACAAATTAAACTCTCTGTGCCTAAATGCAATTATATGATAGCCCACAACTCAAAAATATTAATTCAAAATATAGCCTCTCTGATTGACAGGACTCTCTTATTGAAGATAAACTGAAAAGAAGTCATCTCTCAGCAGAGTCACAAAACACTTTTAGATGGAAGTTTTCTTTCCATCTTTCTATTTTTTTACTTTTTGTCTTCTTTGTGAGAGGTGGGGAAGAAACAGGGACTGGAAAGAAAGATTTTAAAGGAAAGAGGCTTTTAAGTGAGACTCTAAAAGAAAAACAGTATCAGTAGTTAGTTTTCATTCATTCTCCTATACATTGAAACCAACAAATATGAATACTGGCAAGCAACAAGAACTTTTATTCAGGTTGGCTTAAACATTAAACCAAATTAATATATAAAATAAATAATAAGGTAGTATCTGAGATTACAATGGTTTGACTGTTATGTGACTCAAGTGTAAAGAGAGTTTAAATAGGTTGTTGTATTTACTGGGCAGTACTTGCATCCTGCTAAAACTAAGAATAAGAATATTTAAGAACTCCAAACCCAAAAGAATCTGCATTTCTGTGGTTGTTAACCACCATTCGTATGGAAGGGCAGGCTCCTTTATAATCTCTTTTGATTATATTTTTAAATGGATAGTAAACAATTTAAATGAGAAAAGGTATAATGATTTTACAGATACTTAGCTCCTCATAGTGTAGTTTGATTTTGTGAAACAAATTTGTGAAAATAAATTCCCACAGAAATCCTACCCTCCTATCTCCTGGGAATAAACAGTTATTATAGGCCCTTTCCTTCACAAAAAATTCTATTACAATGAATCTCTCTTCATCATCTCTGGATCAATACCATAAGATAATGTGGTTGAAATGACTTCTTTAGTAATCACTCAGGGGAGTATCAGAGCACTTTCTTTTCTTACAAGGAAATAAATTTAATCTTTTGTCTTGAGAAATGACCATTTGCACCAGTCAGAAATTAGCTAACAAGTATGGTGAAGGGAGCTTATCTGCTCAAACATTTCTATTACTTTGTAGAATTATTGGTGCTGAGATTCCCAATCCTTCCACAGACCATTTCATATATCATATGAATATATGCCTCTTCTAAATCACTTATCGAATTAACTGCCCTTATTTTTACTTGAATTCTACTTAGAGTTCTGGAAAATGAATTTAATGTAAAGAAAATTACATTCAGTACATCTTAAATAAATTATAGTGCCTCATATTTTAAATTTGTATTTGCTGTTGTTCTTCTTTCCACCTCGATAACTTCTATTTCTCAGGGGAGGACTTCTAGTTAGTGCAATTTTCATAACCACATTAAGTGCCAAACTCTCTGAGGCCACATAAGAATTGTTCTTCATCAGGTAAGGTCAAATAAAATCCCTGAACAGCACATGTCCTTTCCGTATCATCATCCTGATAAAAATGACTAGTAATTTTTGTATTGGCTTTCAGTAGGCAGTTCTATGAAAACCTTCTACATTATGTGTGGGAAATAATACAGCATTTCCTTCTTCCTCTTAGTTGAAGCTGTCCATTACTAAACATGGGCAAAAGACTTCTAACAAGACACATTCCAAACCTGAAACAAAGGAGATATTTAAATAGTTGTGAAATGCTTTAGTAATTACATTCCTCATTATTTTCCTAAAACTATTATTTTTAAGTCTGCTTTGATAAAATAAAGTGAAAAAAAAAAAAAGAAACCAGTCAAAAAGAGAAGGGGTGAGAAGAAGCAACACACAAACAGCGAAAAAGAGTTAAAAAAAAATCTAAATAAAAAAAAAAATCTAAATCCAAAACTGTTGCGTGCACTCATAACAAAGCACGTAGATTCAAAGGAACAACTGAAAAGAAGTTAGGGCAATATTAACATATTCTAAGTACTGCGAACAACTAGCTTGGTCTTCAGTTTAATTTTCTCATTCGTCAAAGTAGGAGGCTGTCCCCCGGAGTCCCACCCCCTATTGCTTCCCACAGTTTGTTTCAGCATTTTAATAGCCACACACCGCCTCCCACCAGGACATACAGTGTCTGCTTTTAAAAGGCTTATCACTCTCTTTAGCTTGTCCTGGAATTATGCCTAAAACTCAGTTCTGGTAGCTTTTAGGATGAGAAATCTAATTGGAAAGTGCTGTTAGTTTAGCGTCCCCAAAGCTCTATCTTCAATATACCAAAGTTTTAAACGGCCCAAATTCCAAGTCTAGTATATAGTGCCTTTAAACCCGCATCTTAATTAAACATTGAAACTGATGTGCTGCCAAATCTGAACAAGTTTGTTAGCTTCTTGTTGAGCTAATGTGAAAAATTAGTAGCTCAGGAAAATATGAGCGTCTCTCAAAATAAACATCCGAATTAATCCAAAGCATGGGTTTCCAAAATGATCCCTTTCCCTTTCAACTTCCTGTAGTAGGTTGAAGAAGCCACCTCCAACTTTTCACATTCCTATTAAGCTATTAAAGGCAGGAAGCCCCTTGCTTTCAAGGTATCCATCCACACCAAATTCTAAGAATCCAATCGGAAGCCAGGTGGTCAGTGAGAAGAGGTCAGGAGGTATACAACTTTCCGGACCTTTCCACGATGTCTGTGCTTCTACCAGACCCTCCAGCCGGTGCGTTCTATTTAGGCGATGATTCATTACATAATCCCTAGTCCAGAGTCACCCCGGGGCGCAGGCTATCCAACAGTCACGCACACTACCCTTAGGAAGATCCGGCGGGTTCCAGACCCTGGAAGCAGCACGGTCTCTACGTCTCTGCCCTGCCTTCTGCCCCAACTCGCAAGTCATAGCGTCCCGGACCCAGGCCCCCCACTGCGGCGGGCTTGGGGGATTTTCTACAACTCAGTGGACGAGATCCCCTCTCCAGCTCCCTCGCGGCTCAGACGCAAGGCTGGGGCTGCGCAGCTGCGGAGCGCCGGACCCCGCAGACCTGGAACCACCGCCCCTTTCGGGGGTCCTTGCATCGACTCGCACTAGCGACGTCCCCTCTTCTCAGACCCTCTCGGGGTCCCTTCTCTTCAGACCCTCTGTCTCTTCCCCTCTCGGGGTCCTCTGCCCGCAAACCCTCTGTCCCGGCCCCTCTCGGGGTCCCCACCCCGCAGACCCTCTGTCTCCCCCCCGTCTCGGGGACCCCTCTCTTCAGACCCTCT
>JAQZBX010042691.1:0-21927 GCA_029593785.1 Cabassous unicinctus
TTAGTCTTACAAACTTACTCCTCAAAGTCCTGGTTAAAGGTGTGTCCTCTGGATATTCCTGGGGTAGGTGGGCAGGTGTCAAATGGTAAATCCATTCTAGCATTCCAATCATTCTAAGCCTTTGAATTCCCTCTTCTACTGTATACCAGGGAAAATTGGGCCTCTGAAACTCATACATGCTAGGCCATCTTTTGGTCCATGTTTCAGTCAGCCACCCAAACAAACTCTTAGAGCCCTTTCTAACCCCTTGAGCTACAGCATTGAATCCAGAATTTCTGCTTAGTAGGCCCATATCAATAAATTCAGGCTGGTCCAACTTTATATTCCTTCAACCTTTATCCCATACCCTTAGTGTCCATTCCCACACATATTCCCCTGATTTCTGTCTATCTAAGTTGGAAAACTCATACAGTTCTTTCAGAGTTTAGCGTACTTCCTCATGGGTCACACTTTGTATTTCACCTTTGGGGGCTTGTTGTGATTTTAGTCTAGTAATAGGTCTTGAAGACAAGAGGGATGGTGGGGGTGAGTAAGGAGAAGGATTAGAAATGTCTTGCAAGCTACTGACCTCAGGGCATTCCTTTGCATTTTCTTCTGGTGAGACAGGATTAATCTCTTCAGGCAGGGGTTGGAAGGCAGATTCCTCAGGGCAGACTGGAGGCTGGGCAGTGCATGCTGGAGTTTGGCTGGTATCTGCCTAGTGGCTGGGAGGAGATCCAGCCTCTTTGGGGCAGGCTGGAGGCTGGGCAGTGCATGCTGGGGTTTGGCTGGTACCTGCCTCAGGGCTCGAAGAAGATCCAGACTCCCTGGGCCAGGCTGGAGGCTGGGTGATACAAGGTTGACAAGGTTTGGCACAGGACTGCTCACCACAGGTTTATCTGGTAAAGTCTCAGCAGAATTTAGGGTTCCAACGTCCTCACCAATATTATTATCATCCCATATGTCTCCATCCCAATCCTTGAGTTCCACTACTTTCCAATCAATACCTTCACTTTAACTGCAGGAAACCTGGGGGGTTGAGATTTTAGTTTCCTTTGTAGTTCTGCTTCCTGTTCAATGAGAGTCTGAGTTTAGTTCTCAGATATCTCAAGTCTGTGGCTACAAGAGACAAAATTTTCTTTCAGAGCACACATAGAAAGTTTCACATCATTCATGAGGCATTTAAGTTTCAAATTTGAAGACTTTAGCTCATCTCTTTCTTTTGTAACTGTATCCAGAGTATGTAGGAGGAGCCCAGCCTACATCATTATACCTTTTGACTTCACAAAATTCTGTTAAGGTGATGAAAACACTCTCACCTAGATCCTTACTTCTTATAAACATGGAAGTAGGGGAATCCAGTGATGACATTTTGCATATCTCTATTGCCAGCTCAAGCCATGGACTGTTAGTGACTTCTTCATTATTGGAAAGGGAATGATTAATACCCTTGAGTTCAATTAGAGTAGAGAGCTAATTGCAAAACTCCCAGAACCACTCAGATATCCCATGTTTAAGACTCTGTTTCTCAAGAACCACTCTTGGTGCCAAGCTGTATTAGTTAGAGTTCTCTAAAGAAACAGAATCAACAGGAGATATCTGTCAATAATATCAGATTTTATAAGAGTCTCTCACATGACTGTGGGGATGCACAAGTACAGGTTCTGCAGGCAGGCTGCAAACCAGGGCTTTTGATGAAAGTCCAATGAAGGTCCTTGATGAGTTTCCAGGAGACATTGGCTGTCCAAAGACAAGTTGGAAAATTCTCCCTGAATGTTGAAATCACTTCCCCTTTTAAGTCATTCAACTGATTGGATAAAGTGTCACTCATTGTTGATGGCAATCTCCCTTATTGATGTAGATGTAATCAGCTATCTATGCAGTAAACTCACTGGTGAATAAAGTCTATAATTGTCCTTGTATTACAATTAGCCCAGTTCTTGCTTTACCAAACAACTGGGTACAATTACCTGGCTGGGTTTACATATTAGCCTAACCATCACACAAGCCATGTTAAACTTCAACAAAATTATAAAAGTGTGTGGTCCAAAATATAAACCACAATGTAAATCATTGACCATGGTTATTAGAAATGTTTCAATGTTTATATATCAGTTGTAACAAATGTACCATCCACATTTAAAATATTGTTAATAGGGGAAAAGGGAAAAGTGGGAGGAATCCCCTATATTCTGTACATTACTTTTCTGTAACCTAAGGCTTCTTTGAAGACAAAATGAAAAAAATAAGACCTTGCGGGAATAAATAGAAGAAAATATCACTTTACATATGAGACAATAGATATTAGAGTGATGAAAAGAAGGCATAATGTCAAAAATTATTTTTAATTTTATATTTTTTATTATTTTTTATTTCAAAAAAAATTTAATTACTTGTGTTAATTTGTTATTCTTAAAACTACCATTATTATTTTATTTTATTACTAGTAGTATTTGCTTATTTTATTAGCTTCATGTTTGAAGAAGTTTTGGATCAAAAAAGGGTTACAACTGTGGCAGAGGAGGATCATTGGTGTGGGGTGTCAGTGATGGGGGATGCATGGGAGGAGATTCACCTGGGGCATACCTAAAAGGCTTATGAATGTATTCAAGTGTTCATGGGGCATTGTCATGTTGGGTGGAAATTCACTTAATAGCCAAAAGGATATCCAATTCCCATCTTGGGGACCTCTGCCACATTCTCTAATGGTACAGCAAGAATCCCCAGAGTACAGGGACAGTGACTAGTGAAGGAAGAATGACAATTAATGGGCCCTTCATATTGATGACTGTATTTATGGACCTTTATTTTTGCAATTGAAACTTAACTTAGTATTATAGGGTCCCTAAGAATTAACTCCTGAGAGCATCCTTGTTGCTCAAACGTGGCCTTTCTCTAAGCCAAACTCAGCATATGAATGCATTACCTTCTTCCCAGCATGAGACATGACTCCCGGAGATGACCCTCCCTGGCACTGAAGAATTACTACCAAGTTCCAAATACCAATGTAACTGGAAAAAAACCTTGATCAAAAGGGGGAAAGGGTAAAGATAAATGAGTTTATATGGTTAAGAGACTTCAAATTGAGTTAGGAGGTCATTCCAGAGGTTACACTCATGCACATCTCATCAGGATCTCATTGACTGTCACAGTAAACAGTGCCTCAAATAGTGGGGCTCCTGAGTGCTCTGGAGATATTCAGACACTACAGCCAGGGCCGACAGTTCAGGAGTTTGGCACCCTTCCAGTGGACCCTACTTTGGAATTTATGCTGCCTAGTATTATTTGAGCCTCTCAAGGGCTTCTCTCCTCTTGAGCTGCAATATAGGATCAGCCTCATGGGAGCTTTGTGCTTAAGTGATCCTCTAGTCCTATCTCAGATGGCAAGGCCAAATGTGTCTGACTGTGTCTCTCTCTCTGTGTCTTCATTTTTTATGAGACCCAGAAAAAGGGTGGAGACTGAGCCTGAGCCATACTTCACATGTAATACAACTGAAATGATCTCACACCCACAGGAAAGGATTATTTCACAAACATAATCTTTTTCTTTTGTGGATTCATAAAATAATTTCTGACTGCCATAGGTGTTTTTTGTGGTTTTGTATATCCCAAGCTTTAAGAAAACATTTCTAAGTCTTTTTTTATAATTTCCCAAAATATTATTAAATTAACAAATGTTTATAACTTTAATTCAAAGCCTACAATTTTGAAGAGAACATAAGCACAGAATTCATTGTTCTATATAGAAGTTAAAAAATGCTTGTGCCTGTGGTTTCATAGCCATGTCAGCAATACAGAACTCCTCTACACCACCACAACACCTTCACTTGCATTGGTGTGGGACATTTGTTACAACTGATAGTAGCACATTTTTATCATTATACTATTAATTGTAGTACATGGTTTAACTTACAGTTTACTGTTGGTATAGAGCAGATCCATGGGTTTTTTTTAAAATTTTATTCAGTTACCATATATAAAATCAAATATTTCTCCTTTTAATCACTTTCAAATATTTATTTCAGTGCTGTTAATTATGTTCACAAAGGTGTGTTACCATCACCACCATTCATTACCAAAATATTTCCATGATTTCGAGTAGGTACCTTGTTCATTTTAAGCCTTAACTTCTCATTCCCTACCTCTACTCTGTCCCCTGATAAACTATGTTCTAGATTCTGACTCTATGAGTTTCCTTATTCTAATTATTTTAAATCAGTGAGATCATACAATATTTGTACTTTTGTGTCTGCATTATTTCACTCAACATGATGTCTTCAAGATTCACCCATGTTGTCACATGTGTCAGGATTTTATTCCATTTTATGGCTGAATTATATTCCATTGCATGCCACATTTTATTTATCCATTCATTGGTTGATGGATACTTGGGTTGCTTCCATCTTTTGGCAATTGTACTTTTAATGGCTTATATATGGCATTACCTAAGGACAAGAAAGAGGATAATATGATCACCTAAATCCTCCCAGTCATACATTTTTATGTCATTAAAATGGCTTCTCAAACCTAGTGACCACCTAAAGAATGCTGAGTGTACTTACTGACCCAGGTTTACTCTCATATACCTTTTATATTTAAGAAAGTAATATAATATGTCATTAATTTAATAAAGAGTATTAGAAGAATAGAAAAGCAAAACTAAACAACCATTCCCAAAGTCAATTAGTGATCTTAGATTAAGGTGAGCACCTGAAGTTTCAAAAATAATGTCTATAATATATATGAAACCATCAAGAGTTCAGCATTGAATGTTACTCTGACACAATGAACATGTGACACCATATTTTATTCAGAATCCCAAGGCTAGTCCTTCCAAAATGAAGATTGACACTGATTTATTTCCCTATTGGGTCATTAACATAAATATAAAAAAAATCTATAGCTGGAAACATAGTTTCCCATTAATTCTTTTCTTATTACTTCAATCACACATTTTTCTAATTTTAATCTTTATTTCAAATTGCATCATTTGAAAATTGTGTGTGTTTTTCTGCTTCTCATATGTATAACGAGTCTCTGTTATAGGATTTTTCAAAAGCAATAAAATTTTTAGTAAATATATGTATTGCAAGATCTGCTAAACATGACAGCTGATGTCAAGATGGTGTATTAGTTCATAACAACAAACAAGTCATATGATTTTTTTTCCAAATCAATTGATATTTCAGTGCTTCTTGGGGGTAGTAAGAAGGTCAAGGAATGTGAATTAGACTATTCTATAACAAAAAGCATGAAAATACAAATATAAGGTAAGCCTATTGTAAATACTTAAACAAGATCCTTAAAGCTTAGTTGAAATCTATTTAGAGTCTGAGTTCAAATGTTTTAATCCTAGCTCAACACCAAATTCACTGTGTAACTTCTAACAAGTCACTGGATCTCCAAATTCAGGCCCTCAATGTATGCAATATGAGAATATATATTTTATAAAATAAGTATATCTAATAGTATAAAACGATAACATTTTAACAACAGGCTTTTAATGTAATACATCATTATGGTAAATTTAGGTTGAGATAGCTAGTGATATATTTTTAACACTCTGTAAAGGCTAATTACAAATGGAAATGATGCCTATAGACTTCATTTTATATAATGTAAGACCATTGTTTTAGGTGCCATTTAGAAGTGTGCACAGACACTCCAAGCGTGAATTCACTCCTCGTTTTTCCCCGGAGTGTGTGTTGTCTTAAATCGGGGTGCACGTGGTGAGGTTCGCTTCTCCTTTGTTGATTTCCTGCTTTTGTTTTTGTTTTTAGGAGTTACCAGGGATTGAACCCAGGACCTCGTAGCTCAACTACTAAGCTATACCCACTCTAGGTACCATTTGGAAAGAAAAAAAATTACTGCCCATTAAAATTAGCACAATTTTCTTATCACTTCAAATTTATTTTGTTGTTTAAATTGATCTGATTTCCTCTTCTATTTGTTGAAATAATTATTTTAGAATTACATAGATATTACTTTTTATCATAAGGTTTATAGTTGTTTTTGTTCCATTCCACAAATATAATAAAGTTTACCTTTATATGTCAAATCATACTGTGATTTTTGAAGACCTTTAAAAACTTTTTAATTATCGAAATTGTTAACATATATCAAGGTAAAGAGAGAAGTGTAATGAATTTCAGTGCAAGAATTTTCAAGCCATTTATACCCTCATTCACTTCCCTCCTCTTGCAGTGGATTATATAAAGTAAATCCAAGCATGTTTAGAATGTAATTTATCTACATATTCAATGCATAACTCTAAAATATAAGATTATTTTATACATAATATACATTATCATATATACAATATGAATTTTTCCCTAATGTTATCAAATTTCTAATGTGTATAGATAGGTATTCTAAGTGGCAATTACACATAAAAATTCAGATAGCATAGTAATGCAAACCTCAAATGAAGTGAAAATAATAGAATAAATAGTTCTCTCCAAATTTATGCATATGGAGACCAAGTCATCTATGTCATAAATGCTGCTTGGATGAAACCTAAGTTGCTTCACAATTTCAGGGATATTGAAAGTGAAATTATGTAGTTCTTAAAATCAGTGAACTATGGTTTAGATACCATAATTCTCTTTCTTTTTCATACATAATTGATGAAATCCTGAGATTATGAGGACAATAGTGCTTTTGTAATTAATGAATAAGCTATGGACCCTCCAAGGATACAGCCACTGGCTTAATTGTTTAAATATCATAGTTCCCAATATCTGACATTCATTTAGTATAGTATACTCACATGATTCTTAACCAAAAAATTCTCAATATCGTGGCATCCCTTGAGATAAGCCCTAATCATTAATCATATTACATTTAGACATAATACAGTATAATGAAGAAAGAGTCTTAAATGGTAAAACCTGTTACGTGCCTGCTATGCTTGGTAAAAATGCAAAATTTTCAATAGCGTGCCTAATAATTTGCTCAGAGCATGCTGTTTCACAGGGACAAATACAAGTAAACTTTCTCTGCAAGTTCTTTTTGTGGATTCTGTTAACAGGCTGATATAGCATCCATTTGACCCTCTCCTAGTGTGTATACTACAGAGTCCAGATGCTAGAAAGCTTAAAACTCAAATTGTATGACTCAGTGTTTTAGTTTCCTAGGCTGCTTAAGCAAATACCAAGAAACGCGTCTCGTTAAACAATGAGAATGTGTTTGCTCATGGTTTGAGGCTGGGAAAATGTCCAAATCAAGGCATAATCAAGGCAATGCTTTCTTCCCAAAGACTATGGCATTCTGGGGCTGGCTGCTGGCAATCTTTGGTCCTCAATTTGTCACACGGCAAGGCACACACAGTGGTCTCAACATTCTCTTCCAGGTTCGTTTGAATTTCAGTTTCTTGCTTCTGTGGCTTTCTCTCTCTCTGTCTGAATTTCATTCTGCTTATAAAGGACTTGAGTAATAGGATTAAGCCCAGATTGGGCTGGACCACCCCTTAAACTGAAGTAACCTCATCTAAATGTCCTATTTAAAGTGGGTTCACACCCATAGGAATGCATTAGATTTAAGAATATATTTTTTCCCTGGGGTACACACAGCTTCAAACCACCACATTTTACAGATGTATTTGAAGTTTCACATGTCAGATTCAGCTGCAAAATATTTGGAATACAAAAACAGACCACTGTGCATTCATTAGAAGGTTATCTAACTTCTGCTATTTCTGTTAATTCACCTGGCAAGTAGCTTAGTGACAGCATTTGCCTGGTGAAATAACAGAAATAGCATTTACCTGTCCTGACCAGCAGCTATTGCAGAGGTCTCAGTGCCCATTCTCTGGCTTTAATGGCATCAAGAGACAATGTATGAGCATGTTTAGCTACTGCATATTGTGAAGAGGCGTAGTTCTGGAGCTGGCAGCTCTAACAGCATTTTCCATATTGGCACATGGCTTCCCAGGAGGAGAAGGAGTAGCACGCTTCTGTGGTGGTGACTTCCTGGTGCTACAGCTTTCTGGTAGTGGTAGGAGCAGCAGCAACCGGGACAGCCCAGTATTACAGTGTGACTTTAGACATCCTTCCTGGAAGATCAGCTGAAGAGTGAGTTTCTTCACCCAAACCTTGTAATAAGCTATCCAATATTCTTATAATAAATCTCACTTTGCTTCAATAGTTAAAGCAGATTCTCCTTTCTATAAAAGTACTCCGATTGGTACACTATTCTGGGCTAAATAAATACACCACATAATATTTGGACATTTCTTATCCCTTAATCATACTTTATGAGATTCAGGAAGCCAAGGAGAATAAGAAGGAAAACCAACATAATTTAGGATGCTTATCAGCTCGATCCACATTCAACAAATGTGGCATACTTTAGATATAGATAAATCCACAGCAAACAGACAGCACAGCTACAGCCAGGTCGGATTCCTAAATTAATGTTTTGTTCTTCACCTCAGCATGCAGCGTAAGACTTTCTCTCAAATTGAAGCTATTTATTACACCCAGTGATATATTTTTCAGTATTTATTTTAGAATAAGTACTTAGGAGTTTCTTGAGTCTAGGTTTTCCCACTTGGAAAAAAAGAGGAGATAATAATATCAAACACATATGGTTATTATGAGGTTTTTAATCAACTCATACATGTACTAATCTTTGTGCAATATCTGCTACAGAAAATGTGTCATTGGTGGTGCTCATGGTATTGGAAAGGGTGGGAACAATTCTTGGAGTTATTGCTATTGCTATTTTTACAAATATCAATTAAAGCAGGAATTTCCAAGTGAGATCAAATATTACTGAAAATTGTCTTTTATTACAAACTTCAATTTACCCATTAGAACTAGAATCAATGTTTGGAGAGAAATCAACCAGCATTCCTAATAAATGAAGAAATTTCAACAAAATGCAGTCAATAATATTGCACAGCATGATATATATTCAAAAAGAGCAGTAAATTTCATCACCAAAAAAGATGGAATACATTGTGGGGGAAAAGAACTGAATCATTTTTAGTTTATTTTAACGTGGACTATTAAAGGCAATATGTAATATTGGACCAAGATCAGACAGCTTGAATCATACAAAGGAAACAACATGCACTTAACCCATAATCCTTTTCCAATAGAAAGATTTTAGGAAAAACAGAGTCCTCGAATTAGTTAGAAAAACCTTAAATTTTGGACATCCACATGGAAAACAACTTGAAAATACTATAAACTGTGATATTCTGTTTTCATTTATAAATGAACTCTTTTTTAAAATGGATTTCATACTTTGAATTGCTTTAATTGTCCTGAAAGTTGTCTGGTGAATTGTGAAAGCTATAAAAATGAGCACAATTTATATTAATTTGATTTTTGCAATTATAAATATTTTGTATTGTGGCAATGTCAATAATTTAATTTGTCATATCAAAGATTTTTATTAAATTCTCTAAATTGAATATTACAGTTAATAAATTATTCACGATTCAGTAGGTATCAATATTTTTGTAAAAACTCTAACCACTTATAAATTAATATAATATCAAAATATTAATATTTTAAAAATCATTTAAGCCATCCATAATATATTCTAATTAAACATATATTTCTAGCTTTGTTTATTGCTCTCCAAACATAATCCTTATACATGCTCAGTTAAAGGTATGTAATCTCATATTGTGAATAATCTTAAAATATTTATAACTTTTCCTTCAAAACTATATTTTAAAGGAATAGGGTAAAAAATAGTCTAAATACAATTTGGCAGTTCTTCAGAAAGTTCAGAAGAGAAATGATAAATACCATGTGACCTGGTAATCCTACTACTAGGTATATACCCAAAACAATTGAAGGCAGGGACTCAAACGGATATTTGCATGCCAATGTGCATAGCAATGTTATTTACACTGCCAAAAGTTGAAAGCAACCCAAGTGTCCATCAACTGATGAATGGATAAACAAAATATGGTATATACATACAAAAGAATATTATTCAGTCATAAAAAAGACTGAAGTCCTGATACATGTAACAACATGGATGAACCTTGAAGACATCGTGCTGAGTGAAATAAGGCAGACACAAAAGGATAAATATTTTATGATCTCACTGATTTGAAATAGTTAGAATAAGCAAACTCATAGAGTCAGAATCTAGAATATAGGTTACCAAGAGACAATGTGGGTAATGAATGAGAAGTTAAGGCTTAAAATGTACAGGGTACCTATTTGGAATGATGGAAATATTTGGGTAATGGATGGTGTTGATGGTAGCAAAGCATTGTGAACATAATTATATATTTGAATGTGACTAAAAGGGGAAATATTAGATTGTATATATGGTAATAGAATTGCAAAAATCCATGGAACTACACTACACCAACATTGATCTCTAAGTCAAACCATGGACTATATTTAATAGTACAATTATAAAAATGTACTATCATCAATTGTAACAAATGTTCCACACCAGTGAAAGTTTTGGTGTTGGGATGATGTATGGGAATCCTGTATTTTATGCATGATTGTTCTGTTAACCCACAACTTCTCTAATAAAGAAAAAAAAAACATTATCCCCTAAGAAAAGTAGTATATGTAATCATAAACTTTGATAACTGACCAATGGAATCTTATATGTATCACAGTTTAATAAACTGTACTCTTTTTCATTTTTAATTAATAGTATAATTATCACCATACATATTTTTATGAGTGTAGGTTTTTGTTTGTTTTAGCTTCTTTTCAATTACTCTTTTAACTTGAATTTCTGAGAATGGGATTCCTGGGTCAAAATTAAGGCAGTCTATATTGTTCTATCTATGAGGCTTGTAATGCTTTTCTACTTCTGCAAAGTTTCTAAAGGCCATCAACAGTGTAAGAATCCACCAGTTTAAGCACATCATGGCATACTTTTGGATTTATCACTTTTTCTTCTCTAATCTATAGGACAAAGAAATGGCCATGATCATTTTTTGTCTCTTAAAGTATTGCTACTTTAGCCAAATACTCTATTTTAATAGCCATCATTTTCTTAGCAAGGAAATTTTACTACATTATGATGGTGTCAGCATTTGCATTTAAATAACATGATACCACTAGAATGAATCTAATAGAGTAGTATTTTCATTGCATGATTGAAAATGCTTACACTGTAAATGTAGATGTTCTTTACAGAAAAAAAAATGTCAGTACAATGGAAAACTAATGAAGTTGCCAAAATTAAACATTGACCAGACATGCCTGTGAACAAAAAACAAGGGAATTTTGAACATATGCTGAATAGATTGCATATTGGGAAGAAAGATGCACGCTGAAATTGTTCCATAATTGTAAGACAATATTTCAATTCTATGAAAATATGCAGAGAACTCAGAAAGTTAAATAGTTATAATGGGCAAGGAGAAAAAGAAAATGTTGAAATAATTCTGTATACATGTTTATGAAAACTATTATCCTTCAAACATACAATTGTATTTGATCCTATAAGTCTATAAACATAAGAGGACAAGAGAATTTTAAGCATTAAGCAGCATGAGGTTTATTAAGAATAGACATGCCACAGAAGCTTAATAGCTTCTTTTGATTCATTGTTAATTACAACATTAGAGCATGCTGTGAATAGGGTCTATCTTTAATATTTAGACTCATAAGTATTTTATATTACTATTCTTAAAATACATTTTACTATTATAACTTCTAAAACTTTATTGGTATAGATCATGTTTCAAGCTATATATTATTATTAACTCATTCTACTGAATAGAAACTAAATTGAAGTTAAGTCATCTTTTATGAGACTGGACAGCAATTTAATTAGGATTTAAACTAAGACTGTTCTAAATTCATTAAAGGATTTTAATCAGTTAGCTTACTGTTTATCACCTGTGTAGATTCAAAAGTTTTATTTCACTTAAAATAGTAGTTTTGAGGACAAAATAAAATGAAAACTGACAAATGAATAGTAATGATACCTGAGTAGGAGTCCACATATACTAGATGTTCAATATAATTTAATACCATAAAATATTAATTAATGGAGAAATAAGACATGTAATACAAATCTATTTCTATTTCACTTTTTCAGATAAGTCATAAGAAATTAGATACATTTTAACTATGACACCAGTAAAGGAGAATATATTGAATCCAGAAGCAAGCTGTATCATTTTGGACTTTATTAACAAAGTAGGTTTGAATAAGTGTTAGCATCCATTTCAGTACAATAAACATCATCATATTTAAGTCTGTTCCTGAAGAAATCATAATTTTAGTACTAAAATAAAAATGTTTAGGCTTGAGAATTTTATTATGATACTTTTAAAAGGAAAGAGAGCTTATATTCATGAGTCATGGGTTAAAAATAAGAATACAATATGCTAAAATAAGAAAAAAATTTGAAGTATGGACAGTGGAGACCATCTATAAACTTTTGGGTTGAGGTAGAAACTTTTGAAGCTCTCTGACTAAGCACAAAACAATTAACCTCTAAATCAAATTATTTCACTTCCCTTGTTCAAAACCATCCAGGGTATTCTCACAACATGGCATTGAAGTCCTTCGTTAGCAGGCCCCAGCCTATATCTCTAAACTCATTTCTTTTCACTCTCCACATAGCATAGTTTCCACCATTCTTGGCCCACTAAATTTCTTGCTGTTATTTTGACCCTGCCAAACTAATTTTTAAAATCAGGGTACATTCTGCTTCCAATCTTTCTTCAGCCTTTTGCATCATTCACTATAACATTTCATTTATGTCTCTGCTAAAATATCTCCCCCTATAAACTTCTTTTCTGATCATCATTTCTATAACAACCTCAATGCCTGCTACTATTTATCCTCATTTGCAAATAGTAAGTAATCCATAATTATTTGTTGAATGAGTGTATTAATGAGCTTTCTTAGCTGTAGAGTGAACAGGTTAGAATAGGTGATTCCTAGACTTCCAACTATTCATACCTTATAAAAATAAAGTAGCTACCATTCTCTGAGTGTCTACCAATGCTATACTTGTTCATATTTAATACTCATAAGAAACTTGCAAGTAATTTTTTGTCTTTTATTGGTTCCTTTTTAGAGATGAATAAACTAAATTTTAAATAAGTGAAATAGGTGGTTCAACAGCACATGACTGGTAAATAAAAGAATTAGAATTCAAATTCAAGTTTAACTCACTGCACCACTAATAAACTTTATATTACTGTGGATTTTTTTTAAAAAGCTTTGTTTCAAAAGACTTATGTGGAAGCTGATATGTAAAGGATACTCTAATAAAATCAAGACTGCTTTACTTGCAGCAAAGGTAGATGCATAATGCTATCTCCATAAACTATTTCCATCTCTCTTTAGAGGAAGCACCTAGATGCACAATTTGAAGATCAATGTACTACATAATACTGCCTTTCAAGTATCAGGTAGAAAATATTGGTGTTAATTGTACTATGTATGATTTACATGGCTTATCCTGTGTTTTGCTAAGAACAGTTCAGAAATGAATTATCTCCATAAATACATTAACCAAATAAGGTTTGAGATAATTTTAAAAGGACCCAAATAAATGGAAGAATGAAAATTTATACATGGATTAGAACACTCAATAATGCCAAAAAATCTTCTCCAAAAATTGATCTGTTAATCTCTATATTAAATGCAATTTCAATAGAAATAAAACAGCATTTTTATATATACAACTTGAAAAGCTAATTTCAAAGATAGTGAGATAAATAGTTTGAATGATGAAGCAGGAGGCTTTACATTACCAGGTAATAAGACTATAATAATAAGTATTATTTTGAGAAATGAATATAAAAATGAATCAGTGGAAAAACAAAGAAAGCCCAGACTCAGGTCTCAACATTTATACAACACTTGGCTTATGGCAAAGTTGGCACTTAATAGCAGTAGTCTTTTTAATTAATGGTGCCAGGAGGCAGGATATAGAAAAAATAATGACCTCATTTCAGCATACATTCACAAAAATGAGTACCAGGTGGTCTGTACGTCTAAATGAGAGTAACAAAATAATAATACTCGGAGATTACATAGGATAGTATCATGAAGATCATGTTGTAGGAAATAATTTCTTAAGACCAAAATTCACTAAACACAAATAAAACTATTGATAAAATTTACTGCCTTAAAGCTAAAATCTCTTTCTATAAAATGATACTATACGAAAGCAAAAATTTTAAGTGGTAGCACAAAGAAATGACAATGAATATTATCCATATCAATTGATAATGATATAAAAGTAAAAGTAATAAAAAGACATACAGCCCCTACCAATTTCCAAGAGATTTGAAAGGGAACTTCCAAATAAAGGATACCCATATGACCAACAATTATATTTTAAAAAAGGGTTAAAATCATAACTAATCAGGAAAATGCAAATAAAAACAATGAGATGAACTGTCTCCAGCCATAATGGATTAAGTTAGAACTAATTTATCCTTCAACTGGAAAATAAAAACAGGAAACTGCAAAAAATATACAAGTTAAGGGTTTCCAAATGTTAGATAACTAAGAAAAGAGAAGCAAATGATAGGAGCTCTTTAAATACCCAGCTTTCTGAAATAGCCATTAATTGCTCATATTCCAAATTCCAGTTCAGGGAAGGGGATCCTTGGCAGAGTAGAGACATTTTTCTGAGTTGAGGAGATAGAAATCAGAATTTGATAAATATGATGTGGATTTTATTTGTGGCACAGACTACTGAATTTTTGTGCAAAGCGAAAGCTCTAGAAAACTGTGTAAAATTCTCATGCATTTGCATGCATAAGGTAAAAGTTCATGCATCCAGGCAAAGAGAAACTAAGAAGCTGCATATTGAAAAAATTCCCACTGCATACTTCGGACTGGGAGATAATTTTGTACTGACCAGTCACATTGGAAACATATTCATTGTAGAATAATCAAGCTTGTTTTCAGGGCAGATTCCCCAAGGGGCCATGCCTTAGCAGTGGTGCTAAACCAGAACTATAAAAAAATATATTCTAGGATTTTCCTAAAACAGTACATCTCAAATGAGTCTAGCTGAACCAAAAGTAAATTAGATGCTATGCAAACCGCTGTCCAACAGCCTTTAAAGTAATAAAACAATATCAACCCTCAACCGTGTCAAATCCTAGTGCTTAGTACCCAATCAAAATTTACTAGATATGCAATGAATTAGAGAAAATGTGACCTATAATCAACAGAAAAATAGGCCAGGAAATGCTAATGTGGGGGATTAAATAGCAAGGTCTTTTAAAAGACTATTATAGATATAATAAAAACACTCAAGGACTCAAAGGGATATTTGAATATAACAAGGATTAAGAATGATATAGAAAATATATATTTTTAAATTACATAAAATTTCTAGAGATGAAAAATGTGATATATAATTTGAAAATTCCACTTGATTGGAGTAACTGTTGATTAAACACTGAGGAAGAAAAGATCACTAAACTTGAAAACATAGCAATAGAAACTATTCAAAATGAAAGAGATAAAATAAATGAACTAAATGAAAAGGTCTTCAATGACCTTGAGGTAGCAATTGTAGCTCATTTGTGTTTGGAGTTAACGAAAGGAAAGGCAGAGAGGGTGAAAGAGAATTAAAAAATCAAAAAGTAATGTTTAAAATGTTCTAAATTTTATGAAAAGTATTACTGCACCAATCTAAGAAGCTCAAACAACCTTAAACAGTATAAACACAAAGAAAATCACATCAAACTCATCAGAAAGGATAGCTGAAAACTAGCCTTTCTTAAAAGTGACAAAGAGAATGTCTTAAAAGCAGCCATCAGTGGATTGCAGAACATGGAGACATGTTCAGAAAAACCTATAAAATAAGAAATAACCTAGACTTTTTATCAGAAATACTGCAAACAAAAAGACTACAGACCAATTCTAAAATGTTCATTAAAAATTTTAAAACAAAAACTGTCAAACTAGAAATTGAAACTTAGGATTAACATATTTCAAAAATGAGGGAAATAAATATTTTTAAAATTTGAGATGATTCATACCTAGCAACCTTAAAGTACAAGAAATATTAAAGGAAGTTATTCAGGCAAGAAGAAAATGCCAGGTGAAAAGTTGGATCTACACCAAAAAAGATAGAGCAATGGAAATGTAAACTACGTGGGCAAATCAAAAAGACATTTCCCCTTCTTTAAAGGGGTTTAATGAATGCTCTAAGGTTTATAGCACATTTTATAAACCTTAGAACATTCAATAAAAAATAAATCAAAGAGGTATAACTAATAAGCAAATATTAGAGATAAATTGGAATGCTAATATTATCAATTCAATAGAAAGCAATTAAAGATAAAAATAAGAAGAAAGTCAGATTTGACAAAACAGAGAGATAAAGATTTAAACCAATCATAAAAATAATTACATTACATAGAAATTATTTAAAAATTCCAATTAAAGGAAATAATTTAACAGAGTGGATTTAAACAAGACACACTTGGATGCAATCTATAGAAAAGCTACTTTGAATATGAAGAAAGAGGGAGGTAAAAAGAAAAGCATGGAAAGATATACTATGCAAACTTTAAAAGATGGCTGGAATGATATATTAGTAGCAAAGTATTTGATTTCAGCCTAAGGAATATTTTCAGGGATGAAGAGGAAAATTTCATATTGATAAAGGGAACAATTCTTAAGGAAGACATATCAATCGTAAATATATACACCTAATATCAAAGCCAAAACTGAGATAACTGAAGAGAGAAATAGACAAATCTACAATTATATTGGCAAATTAAACACTTCTCTCTCAGTTATTGATAGAAAAGTAGAAAGAAATTTAACGTGATATAAAAGACCTAAATGGAATCTAAAGGACACTTACAGCTTACACTACCCAACAATGGCACATTCTTTTCAAATGCAAATGGAATATTGTTGAGCCATTAAATAAGTATCAGTGTATTTAAAATTATTGAAATAGTAGAGTATCTTCTCTGAACATTATGCAATTAGATTACAAAAATCCCTGAATTAATGGAAACTTAAAAAAACACATTTTAAATAACATAGTTAAAACTCAGAAGGGAGATTAGGAAAATATTTTGAATTAAATGAAAATAAAAACACAGCATATCCAAATATTTGGGTTTCTGCTAAATCAGTATGTAGAGGGAAAAGTATAGTTTAAAATGTTTATGTTATTAGAGAGAAAATGAGTTACTAGTATACCATGGCTGAAAAGATTAAAATTAAAATTTAAAAAACTGAAAATACTAATTTTGGTGAGGATGTGCTCACCAAATAATAAATAAATAAATAAATAAATAAATAAATAAATAAGTGCTCTTATTTATTGCTGGTGGGCGGGTAAAATGGAATAAACGTTTTAAAAAATATTATGGTAGATACTTATATTTATGTTAATTATAATATGTGTATAATATATAGTACACTTATAATGAAGTAACAATTCCAATCCTATGCATTTACCCAAGAAAAATGACATTTCCATGCAAAAAATTAGAGACATGTTTTTAGCAGTTTTGTTTATAATAGAAAAGATGATTTAAAAAGTTCTTGGAATGCCAAAATTAAGGATAACTCAGAAAAAGTGACTGATACAGAGCAAACTAAAAATAAATGTACAGAGTGTTCAAAAAAATGTGGAATGAGTAGATCATGAAGAGAAAAAATGGAGATAGTTTGAAAAATGAAGTAATAGCTTTGCTATATAGAACAGTAAGATCAAGTTAGTTAAGGAATAGAAAGTAATTACTGGATTTGTAACATAGATATCATTGATGACCTTCATAAGGGCAGTTTTATTACACTGGTAAGTTCAAAAAGGACTGCAGATTTCGAGAAGTGAATGCAAATAATAGGAAATAAAAAGAAAATGTGATTTGGATGTTGGTGGAAAGCTGGAGACAGGGTTTTAGAAGATAGAAGAGGAAACATTTGTGGCAGGGCTTCTGCTAAGGTTAAGATGAGAAAAACTAATGTCGACTTGTGTTTTGTTTAAAAGAAATGTTTTCTACCACATGTAGAAAATGAATAAATGCTGACAGAAAATAGGACTTAATTCTAAATCTCACTTTACCAATTTTGAACAAATACTTTTCTTAAAAATTTTATATATATAATGCCTAATCACACGAAAATACAAGTTGTCATAGTGAATTTCATAATATGAAAATTTGTCTACCATATATCTTGTTAGACCAACATCATTTGAAATATGTTTTTGAAATTATAACCAAGTAGAACCATCTTTAGGATGGTATCAAGCCACCACGCATATTTTTGTTGAGAATTTAGCTTACAATTTTATACATTTATCTCCTTCCTTATTAATGAACATTAATTTAGGCACAGATAAACTTCTAGGAAATTTTGGACAAAAACATTTAAATAAAATCAAGAAAATGTCATGATTCATCTGTTTCTGACATGCAGTTTTACCTTGTCAATGGTAAGACTGACATAGATAATAGTTTCATGCTTCTGCTAAGGTGATGATATGAATACCGATTGCGGATTTTGACTGCAGATGTTAGAAGCACACCATTTCTAACAGATGTATAATCTGATTAAATATGCAATGCAATGATATTGTCAAAATCTATTAATCACTCTTCGAGGTCACATTAGTGTAGGCTTTCCTGACAGCTGTGAGGATTGGAATGTCTCTGCAGTTGCAGTATCTGTTGCTCATCCATACCACCCAATGGATCTTAAAGGGGGAAAATATATAATGGGCAAATGTACAGTGCATCATTAGAGAAAGGAGAGACATATTTTTATTCCAATGATGTTTATCATACCAGAATTTACTTGCCTCTTACCTCCATATTGCAGGGATTGCTTTCTGCCATGCTGAGACTAATTTAAAAATGCAGACACAGAACTGAACCTCCACCATGCATATATTAGGATTTAGTCCTGTGACTGATGATTGTACAATACATGTCCAGAGATGAAGAGTAGCAAAGCTTTATCCCCACTGACAATATGAACAAGTATTGATTTCTTGACTATTAATACACAAAGTTTCTGCAATTTATTTTGGAAAGGATAGCACCATAGTTTTATTACTATCAGCCCTGAATCTATAGTTTTGTCTTTGGTCAACCCTTACTGTTTGGGATCTTGATATTTTTAATAGTCTTTAGCAAAACTAAACAAAAGTTACTGTTAACCAATATGTAATACAAATGTTCTCTCCCATTGAATTAGTCTGAGTTCCAGAACTTTTACACCATAATCTATTGCAAATAGAAAAGTCAATTATAAGAAAATCCACTTTTTTTGAATACTTGCATAAGAAAAAGAAAGTTTTAGAAATTACCAAAATTTTCAGATTAGGCTTCTCAGATGGTATGAGATAAGAAATATTGTAGTAAGTCTCCTCTGAACTAACTAGAAAAATTAAGGAAGAAGGAAAAAAATGTACTCCATTAAATGTTGAATTAACCAATTTTTAATTTTAGAGGAAGTAGTAGTAGTGGTGGTTGGTGGTAGTGGTAGAATAAATAGTGTCTATCCCTTCCAAGTTTTTTAAATCTCTTACTTTTAAGTGTTTTTTCCTAAAGCTGGTCATAGATGCTATTTTGCAAAGCTTCCTATACCGTCTTGGTTATTTGGGTCCTATCAAGAGTGTTTTTCTTATGGAGAAAGCTTCAGCATTCAATTAAACCTCCAAAGTCTTCCGGAGCTGTAGCATATATTTCATAGTAACCACATCTGCCAACCGGTATCTTCATTGTGCACCTCACCAACCGCTGATGGTAGAAAAACAGCCTTGTGCTTCACAGATCCAGGTTCTTCAAGATTGTTATAGCAGAAATAGGGATTATGTTTCATTGGTGCATTGACTCTTAGGGCTTCATTTTAATTGCATCAAATGATTTATCGTTCTTAAGTAGCACTTTTTAATAACATGGTAAACTAAATTTTCTTGTGCTCAGGTCACCACAAATTACAGAAATGGTTGTTAGTTTGAAGAATTTGAGATTAAGAGCAAACTTATCATTTGTTCTCCTTTCTTCAATTCCTGAGACAAGGTAGTCAAACCAAGAACTTTTAATTCCTAAATTGGTAGGTCAAGAATAGCTTTGTTTCCAGCAACATGTCTACAATCATTTCTCATTTTTTATAAAATTTAGCCAATAGCAATTTTTTTGTCATCAATTGTATTTATGAACTCAGTCATTATTAAATTAATTGTCAAACACCCTGGGATCATTGGATCTCACTATTTTAAAGTAACCTGGTCTGGTAAATATCGCAAATAACTCCTTGCTAATTAGGTCAAAATTATAGAAATTATACTGTAAAAATCTGATTTTCCTTTACTATAAACCTCAATTTCTACTATTAAAAAAATAGCATACATACTTACCTGGCAGGGGAGATACCGTGACCACGAAGGTAGTTTTCTCAGGGCGAGGCTGATCCATTGCACTCCAGATGTGCTGACCCCTGCGATTTCCCCAAATGCGGGAAACTCGACTGCATAATTTGTGGTAGTGGGGGACTGCATTCTTGCTCTTCTTCCTTTAAAAAAAAAAAAAATAGCATACAATATGTTTTCAAAAAGAGTTAAGACTATTTTGAAAAATAATTAACTTTACACAAATATGGAAAACTATGAAATAAAGTATGGTACTTACTGCAAAATAAACAGATTCCCACTAATTTCTTTTTGGAAATTCAATAATTTTCATGTAGGGTATATTGATCTACACTAATTGAATATTTTCTTCTCTCCTAAATTTTGAAGAAGGATTGAGTTAAGTCATGTTAAGTAGGGCAAAATGATGATTTATACACAGAATTTGGTTGTTGAAAACCAGAATATTCTTTTTAATATTTTGATGAATTCTAGAATATTTTTAAAAGCTACGATGCACCAAAAAGTGCCTAAATCACCTAAATTTAATAGTTGTTCATGCTGACTTCTAGGCTTAAAATATATTACATGAATCAGTTTTAAGTGGACTGAAGGCCTATCATCTTCGCTAATTTTAACTTAGTGTTAAAAGGCATATTTAAATAATAAGTAGCAAGATCAGGCCTATTTTAGTGGGCAAGTTCACCAGGAGATGCCTAATTGTTAAATTAAATTAGGTTTATTTTTATCAAAGCAATGCTCACATATATTTTTTAAATACCAAATAATTCTAGAAGGCCTAATTAAAAATAGCATTTTCCATTCCCAAATTCCTCGCTACCAATTCCTATTGTTCAAAGGCTTTTATCTTCAACTCTGTGTGCGTGTGTGTGTGTGTCTTTGGTACTTAATACTAAGTATCATGTGCAAATATTACACTATTATTCTTTCATTTTAGATATGTATTTGTTAACTTCAAATAATGGAAATGAACAATTTAACTTTGTTATAATTCTCCCACAACCAAAGACATGTTCTGTCACCATCCACATCAAAACACAGACTCAAACGCCCAGTCTCCCATCTCCTCCTAATAACACAATTTTGGATTTTGTTATGAGATGTAACAGATATATATATATATATATACATACACATTCACTCATGGAGACAAATAAATATATCTGTTACAAAACTCTTTATATGTATATGTATATGTATATGTATATGTGTGTGTGAGATGCGTGTGTGTGTGGTTTTTATTTTATCCTCTCTCATCATTGGAAATATGGCTAAATATGGACTTATAGATTATTGCTCATTTAACCTTAAAATTTTAGAGGCCTTGTTTTATCTTGCGTATTACCTTTAATAAATCCAAATTTATTCAGATTCTTGTTGCTTTGTATTGTAAAAGTACTTTTACAATACTTTTTAAAACAAGTGTTTTGAAATTTCATTATATTTTTCTTTGTTTTTTTCATTCATTGTCCTAGGCATTCCTTAAGATCTTTAATTTTGGAAGCACATGTCCTTAAATTGTGGCAAAAAATTGTAATATTTCTTTGATAGCTTCCTCCCCTCCATTTTTTAAAATAAATTTTCTGTTTGTTAATACCATTGTGTTGTTTTGTGGGT